>JAVQJL010041231.1:0-33016 GCA_036024295.1 Nannoperca obscura
TGTCTTGACTCTATTTTCTATTCATTTCACAACGTATGGTGGTGAATAAGTGTGACTTTTCATGGAAAACACAAAATTGTTTGGGTGACCCCAAACTTTTGAACGGTAGTGTAAATATATATATATATATATTATATAGTCTAATATAAGCCTTGGTAATTTAGTTGTGCAGTTAAACAACAATGAATTTAAAAGCTCCCATTAAATAGCAGGATATATATTCCAGGTTTGACACGACACAGAACAACAGCAGAGTGTGACGGTCGACGGCGCTGGGAGCCACTCCTGTTCTACGCCAGGCGACATCATGACGTAGCAATCAGAAGCACATTTACCAGAGAAGAAGTTCTTGGCTCGCAGGTAGCTGACGCTCAGGCGGAGGATGGAGAGTTTGTCCAGGCTGGCGGTGACCTCCTCGGGGAAAGGCAGCAGGCTGGCCAGCCGCTCCAGCTCGCCGTTCAGCCGGTCTCGATGCCGTTTGGACGGGTTGGACTTGGCCCCCTCGGCTGGTTGCTGCTTCACCCTGACGGACATTACAAACGGAGAAGATGCTCAGAGCCCATGTAGAGCCGCCAGGGGTCAAACGGGACTTCTCTTTGGGTTCCTCTCATCTGTCAAAAGTTCTCATTAGAACATTTGGAGATTGTAACACCTTGTTGGTACTACACCAGATCTGGGACATTCATTTCTGGGATTATTGCCAAATTATTTTTGAGTCCGCTATAATAAATTTGGGGATTTTAATAAAATATTTTCAGGATGTGATACCAGATTTAGGGTGATTTTGTAGTTCTATAACCGTTTAAAAAAAGGATTTTTAAAGTTATAGTAAACATTTTGCATACTTTACCTTCCCTAACAATCACATGGCAACACCATTATTTGGACATTTTTGCTGTGTGTTATTTTTAGCCGTCCAAAATCATCTTTCGTTGACAGGAACTTGAACGTGCTAAAAAATAATTTGTCCATTTGACACGTGGCCCACCGTTTCCACAAAAACCAAATGCGTCAAACTAAATTTTTGGGGAAATGTGTGACAGTGAACTTTATTTAAATCTTTCAAACATCATAAAGCTTCAGTGAAGTGTTGGAAATTTAAATGTCTTCAGAAACAGACTTTAGGCCCCGGGGCCTCCTGTAGAGGCTCATGGATGTTAACACATGCACTATAAGAGGAGGCAGATTATCGCTTCACTGTTTTATTGATCCATGCTAATCATTGATCAATGAATCAGTATCAGTGATTTTACCTGATGTTTGTGTTCATGTTTAATAAGGTCATTCAACAGGGGAACATTTCAAATAATATTGTTTTAAAAATAATTACAGTATTTAACTGAGCAGGTTTTTAATTATGTAATAATTCTCACAAAAACATGAATAAAAATAAAATACTGTGCCTCACTGTGTCATCTCTTATTAAAATAAGAATATTTTATTATCCATGCAGATGAAAACCACATATTCCACATAGCAGAGCTGAAATAAGGTTTAATTGATTTTATTGACAAGTCATCCCAAAAATGTTAATATTGGATGAAATATATTGATGTTATCTGATGCTGCACATAATATTGGCAGTTCAATGTGTTTCAAAAAGCAGCAAACATTAAAGACAGACTAGTAAAAGCACAATGATGAAGTACAACAGTACCTTTCTGTCAGTAAATACCCCACTTGTGAATTTTGAAGCTTTTAAAAAAGGCGGTTGCTAACAAGCGAGATTAAACGTCAGAAACTCATCCCCTCACACGTCCTCCTGTACAGGGTTGGGTTTCTACTCTGCTCCTGCAAACTATTCTAATAACAGGCCTGCGCACGAATTCAAACTACAAGCTGGAAGCTCAGTGGTGGGGGGGCGCCGTCGCTTAGCCTAGCATCAGCCTTTCACTTCTGGAGACTGAATCTACGCTCGGTGGTGTTTGTGAAGATTATCTTGCTGAACAAAGCGTGTAAGTATCATAAACAGTTGTTTGTTTTTTGTAATAATCTGTGTAAAAAAATTAAATTGTTGAGGTAACCATGGCGATACTAACATCAGGGATGGACTATATAAATACATCATCCCTGCAGCGCTGTATGTCACACTTAATTAGCTCTTAACTCTTTTCTGTTTGTGTTACACAGCGGACAGCTTTGCCTCTTCAGGCCTGTAAGATGTATTTAAGTAAGAAGGGAAGAAATCACTGTGGTGGAGGTGCTCACACCTCATACTCATGTACTGTTTAATCTGATAAGAGGCTGTAAATAGATAATACTTGGTTTGAAGGGGTCACAAGCCAACAAGGTTGGGCCCCACTGCTTTATATTCTTATATATTGTCTTATGCAACACAGATGATGACCTAACATGTTATGCTATCGTGTGTAACCTACTTTACAGTCAGTCCATGACGGCTTGATAGGATAAAGACAATAATAAATCACAATTTTGACCATTTGTAGTGCACAGATGATCACATACCTTAATATTTGTTTCACTATATAAGCAGAAAAAAAAAATCATTTTTACAGGAAGGATTTTACAGAATAAGAAAACATGGATAACTTGGGTTTAGTTAACATGTGCTGCTCATTCCTGTGTGTGTGTGTGTATAAACAGTTATTTCCACTAGAATGAATCCCCTGCTTTTATAGATGTTTCTCGCTGACTGTTCAGTTTAAAAGGTGGCATGAGAATCATTTGAAATATCTCTCATAAAATTCCAGAGTACAAACGAATGTCTTCAAACTATTTGGAGAAATCTAAATATTTGGAGATCTCCAAACGTAAGGCCACTATTGGAGTGGCCGCCCACACTTTTCCCCACACTGATAGTGGACTCCATCAGGATGGAGCCCTTATTTCCATGGTTTTTATGGATAACTAAATTGAATTTGCTGCCACATCAAATTTCATGATATTTAACATGTAATGACAATAAAGCATCCATCTAATTCTTAATTCAAATAACTTTATCGGCATGAACACAAACATGTCTTTGCCAAAGCAGTTTACAGAAGATTCATATATAAATACACCGGTGTCACATGTGCACGTCTATCTGCAACACAGTGAGAGCAGAAGATACATCAGCACAGCAGCCAATGGTCAATCAATGTATCTGTGTGTGTGTGTGTGTGTGTTCCCGCTCTGCCTCCTCAGCAGAAACATCCATGAGGTGAAATCTCAGCATCTTTGTACCTGTAAGTGTCCCAGCCACCAGTGTTTCTCACAGAAAGCATTTTAAATGGAATCTGTCTCACCACCTGCAACATGTCTCACACACTGGTTGAGTCATGCGTCACGTATACACGGACCATGTATCGACACACTGCGGGTCAATAATGTTCCGACTGTCGTGGCTTCCTGCGGTCACGTGATCACGTCACAGGACAAAGACGAGCGCAGGCCACTTTGGACTCATTGTTTCTTGACAGGTTTTTATTCTCGGCAGGGAGATGGTGTCAGTCTGCACGATGACGTCACAGCAGAGCAGCCACTGCTCACACTTTCTTCCAAATAAAAAGGTTCATCTTAAATCTGAGTCTTCTCGTGCTGACTGCTGAGGTTTCATCTGATGTTTGTGCAGAAATAAAAGACGTCCGAGTGCGAGAGGCAGAGCGTCGTCATTTAATCACACATTAAAAAAAAAAAAAAAAGTCAGGACCGGTTTCCATTTTTTTTCATATTAAAATTTTAGCCCGACACACATTTTATTAAGAAACGACTAATCATGAAATTTGCTAAAAACAACCTGTCGAGAGACAAATAAAAAGCTGATCCTCTGAAGGGCGTTTAGACCGAGAATGGCGCAACACCGTGCAAGAGGGTCCCGGTGGGTCCCGGTGCGTCCGGGAGAGAAACCGTGCAAAAGACAAAAAGGCCAATTATGCGTGTTTTTTTCGTGGATTTGCAAAATTATTATTATTTTTTTTTATGGTAGAAATAAAAACCAGAGCGACGTGTCGATGGTTACGTTCAGGCCGCGGTTGCAGGCCTGAAATAATCCGCAGGCATTAACCAACGCACAAACCCTTCCACCCTGCAGGCCTGTCCTCTACACCCATATACACACGGACAGAGATATTCGGAACCTCGCAGGTGCATTCAGGGGGATTTGCGCTAAGAAGCAAAACGAAATCTTAAAATAAAATCAATTTCCTGCACGGAAACCGGTTAAGTTTAATGTTCTATGAAACTATTTTGTTCGTCGCAGACTGACACCAGCCCCCGCTGGCTGTTCCATTTGGAGATGACAGAAAGAAAACGAACTTACGCTCTCTGGACCGGTTTTCTCCTCTTGCGTCCTGCATACATGACGGCTCTTCTTATATAAGCCTCTGGTGAATCCTCACACACACTGCGCTGTCTCCGCTACATGGAAGCCGCGACAATGTTCCGCTGTAATCCTTCAGACCCGCACTGGAAAACACATTGTTGGTGGGAAAAGAAAAAAAAACAACACCAAAGGATAAGTTCAGTCGTTTCACGGGCCGGAGAATGAAATCAAAACCTGTGGGAGACAGAAAAGAAACGCTCAAAAATAAAAATGAATTGAAGACGAACGAAACGGCCGGAGTCCCGTCAGCCTGACACAAGGATGAACTTGTTCCCAGTGAAAAGGCGATGTTGACTTTTCATCCTCATGAAGAAAAAAAAAAAAAGGATGAGATGCTGAAGAGGCGCAGAGTGCAGAGTAGCCCTCCTCCTCCTCCTCTTTAAACACAACACGCGTTGAAATAACGCAGTATTTCCATGTGAGAATCTGCAGCGCTGCACTCCAATTACCGTCGGACCGGAGACCGCGGGGGCGCGCATTCCTCTGACGGCCACGTCCGATCCGCGCGCTGCCGCGGGCACGCCGGAGAGTCTCCTGGAAACACAGGCCGAGCGCGAGCAGGGCCCGTCGTCCAATCAGCGCCCAGATGAGAGATGCAGGTTTATGTGGAGCATGCAGTGGCCCGTGCGGAATGTGGGTCAGGGGTTACACCTTAAATAATGTGCGTGTTTCATAAAGAAGTCTTTACCTGCAGCCAGGGAGTTCTCTCAGCTGAGAGGTCCAACCTGCAGTCCAGGCCTCCTCCTCCTCCTCCTCCTCATCATCAATAGGCAATAAACAAGGAGCAGGCGTGGGACCGTGTCTGCAACAGAGGATCATTTAAACGCAACTGCAGTTTATATTGTTGGAGTGAATGCATCAAGCAGCCGTTCCCAGCTAAAAAGCTGCTGTGCTGTCACGGTAAAGTATTTAAATGCAGGATTTAAATACTTAAACAACAAACCTGCACTGTAAGTGATTTTAACGCAGAGTTCAGGGACACAGTGTGTGTGTGTGTGTGTGTGTGTGTGTGTAACACTGAATGTGAACATAACGTGTGTTTGCAAGAAACTTCCACAGGACACAGTGAAAGTCTGAAAATAAATAGCATGCTTTGTTTGCTGCAGCATGAATCCATCATCTGCGGTGTAAATCACCCGTCCTGTCCTTTAGGAAGAAGTCTGACAGCAGAAGTCTTTCACACACTGTCTGGTTCACGATGGTCCCTAGTTTTGCATGAACTCAGCTGACCTTGTTTTGATGCAAGCAGTGGACTCTTGTGTAAAGTGGTGACGTCAGCGTTGCATCACAGGCAGAGCAGACGTCACACTGAGCCACAGACTCTGAACAACAACCCACATCAGCTTCCTGCTAAACGCTCCACCTCATCGTACTTCCTGTCCCTGCACAACAGTCTGGATCGACTGCTCGGAGGTTTATTTACAGTCCATTTCACCCACAGCTCAAGAGAAACACAACGAAACCTCAGCAAACAAACACAGAAGTCAACCAGCACAACCTCACCTCTCCTCAGGAGGCACCTGAATATAAAGGGTGTCCGGTTAGCACCTGGAGCCTGTACCGCAACATAGAGGTTGACCTCCACAGTAACCTTAATACAAGGACATGCGCTTCCATTCTCAGACTCATTATAAGATCATTTACATTTCTATAAGCACGTATAAAAGGAAAGAAGTCCTGCACATTACTCCAGCATGCATCAAACACAAAGAAACATTCCTTTACACAAAGAAAAAGCCCTCCAGTTGGTTTGGTGATGTCAGCCATGACATCACCAACACCATACAAATGAGGAAATGCTGCCCCCCCCCCCAGAGTGAGAAACAGTGTTCAAACCTGCAACATAACAAAGACTGACACTCACCTGTGGCTGTGTGTGTGTGTGTGTGTTGTGATGTAAGCTAATGCTAATATGTCTGTAACATTAAGATGGTGTGTATGAGGGAGTTCTCAGTCCTGCACCTTCACTTGTTGACCGGACCAATCAGACCTGTGATGTCAGTTTGCAGGCTGGTTCTCTGACGAGCTGCTGAGCTGCAGCACATTAAACAGCACGTAAACGCAGCTGCAAATGTTGCTTCCGCCCGTTTAGATGCTGGTGTGGTGTTCACTCTGCAACACCACAGCTAACCACATGTCTGTCCCCTGATACAGCTACAATCTACAGCCAATCAGCTCCTGCGAAACAAACACACAGCCACAAGCCGCTGAGACCAAAAACACTTTCAAAGCTTTGCTCTTCCTTTAAACAGAATAAAACTCTTTTCACCCAGTTGCTGCTTTACGGCTGTCAGAGCTCCTCACACCTGGACTTGACTACGTGGTGACCAGCCCACCTGTTTAAGTGGATGTTTCTTTTCCTTTTGCCTGTTCGTTTGCTGCAGAAGACTGTGGGCGCTTCCCCTTCATGCTTCCAGGAGCTGGGGGGGAGGGGCGAGAAAGGTTGATGTTGGTAGACACTGTGTTGTCCCGCGGGACGGACGCCAACACAGCTGTAAATGTATTTTCATGCTCTGAGCCCAGCAGAACGAGGGAAGACAGAGTACTGGGTCTTTTTCATCTGTCTGGAGGTATGCTGGTGTGAACCTGCACCTTGTACCCACTCCACTTGTTGCATGTCTTCCCAGACATTATTCAACGTTACTCTCCAAGGTGACGAGAAAATCTTGAGCTTTTGGCTTCATTCTTATAAAACTGTGACTTTATTGTTAATGATTTTAAGCCTCTTTTTCAACACTGTCATCACAAACCATTTAAAATATCCTGATATCTCAAAAACTGGTAAATAGTAAAGCCCACTGTCAAAACAAAACTATGTGAGCCTTCAGTCTTTTTCTCCTGTGCAGCACGAAGAAACAGCCTGCAGTGTTCAACAACACGGACAGCCAATCAGAAAGAGCTGGGAAATCAAACCCTGCAATCATCTGTATATAATATTACATGAGCATGCAGGCTCTTTGTCCTCAAACCCTCCAATGTGCCTCTGCGGTGGGGAAATGCATGTGTTGTGGCTTCGCAAGTGATCGTTTGAATTGTGGCCTGGGGCCCACTTCTGTAATTTCATAACTTTCAAGAACATACAAACTAATAACTTTGGCAGTCAGAACGTCGTGACCACCTCTCTTTACAAAAGCATACCCACATGTAGACTCAGTGAGTGCACAGGCCACAAACATGTTTTGTCCTTTTCTTTTCTTTTCGATCAAACCACAAGCGCTTGCTGTGAAGGAACATTTGATGATCTATTGTAGCCATACAGCAGTTTGTTTTTCAGCTCTTCAGGCAAGAAAAGCTGATTCTTCACATTAGTGTCCAACAACAGAAGGGGGGGGGGGGGGTATCAAGCATCAAGGCCAACACATGTTTCTGTAGTCTGCTGAAAGAAAACATACCACCCTTGATTTGATGCACTTTGTTGTGCTACAACAGTAAAACGTAAAAGACTTTGTACAGAAACATAAAAGTTACGTAGTTTAGTTACGTACAAATACAAATACATCCTTATAAAACACATGTTGGACCCTGCTGTCACTCTCAAACTCATCAACAGGTCTTTCAACACGGGGACTACGTTTATAATGTTTTCAAATGCAATTAAATGCATGTTGAAATCAGAAGTAGGATTCTTGACGAGTTACTTAAACTGTTTAACATATCGCTTTGTTTTCTTTAATATGTTGAAGGGGGCAGGAGATGTACAGCCAGCTGTATGTACTTATTCATTTAGCATGTATCAGAAGATGTGTGACCCTGGTACAGGGGGAGGACGGGGAGAGGGAGCCCTCTGCTGGACAACCCAGCTCACAGTCTTTCTCCCCTCTTCACACAACCAGCGTTGGGTTGTTTCCCTTTCTGCTCCTCCTTCTTTACACTCTCACTTCTTCCTTTTCTCCTCCTCTGACTCGTCCTGTTACTTCCTACATATTTGGGGGCTTTCCGTTTAGCTCATGTGCTTCCTCATCTCCTCATCTCAGCCTTGCACACATCTAATCATTGTTGCCTAATGAATCAAACAGATGTTATTGCTGCTATTCAAGCTGTTTTTAGTTCTGCAAAGATTTTCATCATCAATTAATCTGCTGATTAATCATTTGATGCCCAAGGCGACAAAATTGAACATTTTATTTCTATAAAAAGGTTGTAAAAGTACAGGGTCTTCCTCGTGTGCTTCTCTCTCTCTCGTTCACTCACATTTGTTTCATCTTTAGTTGTTTCAAATATATATAAACAGCATTTCAACAGCGCTCAGTTTGTTTCATGACAACGTAAGAAAACAAGTGACCCGTGTGTTCACTGCTGTCCTTTTCTAACCAGACAAGTGGACGTGAGGGAGGAAACATCATCAGCAGACATTTGCTGTCTGACATTTAACGTCTGACAAGAGAGCCAGTCTAAGTGTTACCAGGATTTGTTGCTGGGGTCAATCACTGACATTTAGGGCCACAACTTATTATTAACAAATTATCTCCATTATCGATGAATCAGCCGATTATTTTCATGATTCACTGATTCGTTTTGTCTATAAAATGTCAAAAATGTGAACTGAACCCAAAGATTCTTCAGTTACTGCCAGAAACCACAAAGCAGAGCTCATTTCAGAAGCTGGAACCAGTTTGATGAAAAAACGATTATCAAAGGAGTTGCCAATTCATTTTCTAATCAATGAATGGACTAATCGTTGCAGCTCTACTGTGATTCAGTTCACTAACAGAGTTGAAGTAACTGTTGAAGTATAAAGTATAAGAGCTGTCCCATACATGGTCCAACAGTTTCATCTGATCTGACATCAACCTAATAAAGAAACCAGCCAAACAAGTTGAATCATTGCAAACAGATGTTTATGAAAAAGCATTTAACAGAAGACGGTGGGTTTTTGTTCAACATATTTATCATGATGTAGACACAATACCTGCGTGGCTAAATATTAGACTGAATAGATCTTTTACAAACAACAGAAATATGGCAACAGTCGAGGCACGTGTTGGCTCAAAAACAGCCACACGGCTGTGAATCAAACATGTGGCTCCAGGTTTTTCATAGTGGCTCCAGTCCTGGTTGTAAATGTCTGCATCAAAGTCCAATATCAAAGGCCATGTACGGGCGGAGAGGAAGAGCGAGGTTTCCATCGCAGCGCTTCAAACTGAACAAAAGAACAAAGAGCAGCCGGGACACCGAGATGCTGACCTTCCTTTAAGATTTCACTTGAAAAGGTCGTTGTTGTCCCATTTCTGACTGAACATTGCACTGAAAGCTATTTCCAAAAACACACAACAGATTATTGAGCAAATAGGTAAAATACTGAGTGGTTTCCCACAATGCAGCAGGAATACGGTAGAGCTGCCATGTTAATGCTGTTAAATGTTTTGTAGTGTGGATATTACAAACAAATCTGACCAAAACAATGTAATAAAAAGAAGCCAGAATAGAGCGAAGAGCACGATCAGGGAGCCGACAGTAAACACGACCTGAATGATCTCATTTCAGCATTCTGTGCATCAATGACAGAAACCTCACCAGCTCTTTAGACACAGGTCACGACTGCAGTGAGTGCTTCCCCTTATTTCTGTTTGTGTGATGGAAAATGGACTTATGAACATGACTTCCCTTAAGTTAGTGCAGCTCCAAAGGATGGCCTCAGAAAAGAGACAACTACTGAGGACAATATTCTTTTAAAGATACTTTATACAAGAAGGAATATATACAAGAATATGGAGAAACCTTTCAGCACCAGGGAAGGAATAATGTTTGGGTTTCATGTTTTAGGGTGTTCCTGTGTGGGATCACTAAACGTGGGAATGGAACATGAATCACAAACATCACTTATCGTCACTGTTGTCCATTCGAGGGCCAGGTTGCTGTGATGCATGTGAAGGTTTTGGAGTAACAAGCTGATGAGGAGCGCCTCAACGCACCAGTCGTAGTGGCATCCGTCTCGTTTAGAGGCCCGTGTTCGGCGTGGACCCCCTTTCATTGGCTGCCTCATTCACGGGAGTCAGCCAATGACACGGGACGCTGCACCGCCAGTGTGGACGTGTTTCTCTGCAATATGTACGGATGTGAGCTTCAGTACAAATGTGTCCAAATGAAAGCAGGGGTTTTTCTTTGGGGTGTCATCCTGACGAAGGCATCACCTTCTCTCTCCCTCTGTTCACACAACTGACGAATATGTGGATTAAGTGTTATATATCACACATAATTCATCATGTCTAGCGTTTATAATGTGTTTCTGTGGAGACAGAACTATCACCGCAGCTCCGCGTGCAGTCTGAACAGACAAGTGGTTAATTGGCTGAAAGGCCAGCAATGTGTGGCGCTTCGTCTGCCTCCTGTCTGAACCCAACTTCACAGTTTATAGTAGTGAGAAAGACGCTTCTCATAACAGCCCACTTCATTAGTAGCTCTGCTTATTTTCTGTTTGAGTAAATACTTCAGTGAAATGGAAATAAAACGACAAATAAATGTTAGCAAGCATGTTAGAATAAATCCCACCCTCACGTGGGCAGTTTAATGACTTCTAATAATCTTCTCTGACTTCTGGTGTCGCTGCATCGCTAACTGGAAGGTTTTCTCCATGAAGGCACATTTATACTGCACACAGATGAGCACGTATACCATGTTAATGCCTTCTGTACATAGGAGGTGTCTGTGAGCCAAAGCAAACCTGGAAACAAAATGAATTACAGACTGGATTTTAAGGGGTTCATTCAAATTATACAGATTCTTATCTGTAATATGAATTTGTTTTCAGGTAGCGATCACTGAGTGATTCTTTACACTGATTTGTACATAGATGAGCATCAAAGTTTGATTCATTATATCAAATTATATTTGTATTGTATTTTTGGGTTTCCCTTATTAAAACACATTTCTTTGGCGATGTGGGTTTACCTGACCATCCTCCTAGCTGGCTCAAGCTCCATGCTGCGGCGTTATACTTCATTATTATTATTATTATAGTGTATCTTCACTAAAAACTGACAAGCAACCACGTTTAAACATTACAGGCTGGACAAGCATACATGATACAGACAGCAGAGACGAGCACGAGAGTCTGAGGATGAGCACTGATGCAGGCAAACTGTTTGGTCCTTCTGGACTCGCTGGCACGGCTCGGCTCTACTCCGACGGGTACATGGCTTCGTCACGAGCAGGAGTGGCAAAGAATCCATTATGCTCAGCGCAGACTCTTTCATCCTGCAGAGAGAGAAGAAACATCCAACTGTTAAAAACACTGGCAAAAACTGGTAAATAAAGGACCATTAAAGGGTCTTTAACTCTTTAACAAGCGGTCTGTCTCTGTAGGGATCACATGTCCATAATGTTGTCAGAACCAGAGTCTGAGCCCAGGGTTAATAATACTGAGGTTTCTCTTTAAGCCATATTATATATTTAAATTATATATATATATATATATATATATATATATATATCTATCTCATGGTAAATGATATATCTTCGGGTTTTGAACATTTATTTCAATCTGTCACTTCTCTCTTGGAAACTGTAAAATAGATTTCATTATGGCCCGACAATAATGATCTACTCTTGTTGATCTTTACATGTGTACCTGTGTCTGTCTGTGGCAGTCCAGGTAGTGCTGAATGTTGAGCGTGTGCTCTGAAGAAGACGTGTTGGGCGGAGCAGCCAGAGGACTGAGGTTCTGCTGGCTGATGGCAGATGTGCCCCCCAGAGGCTCGCTGTGGCTCCACTGGAAGTAACAGGAACCCTGGGGGGCACTCGGATCCAGAGACGGGTCGGTCGCCCTCAGGTCTGAAGACCCGGAGAGAGCCAGGATGTCGCCTCCTGCTGGACTGGAAGAGAAGTGCTGGTAGAACATGCAGCTGCTGTGAGTGGCTGCCTGGCCACACGCCAGCCCTCCCTGCTGAGCGTGGTTCAGTCCGGAGGCACTCTTAAGCCAGAGGCCAGCACGTGGGAATGTTTGGCTTTCTGAAGTTTGGCTGTGGCTTGCTGGCATCAGATCGTGTCCGTTCTGCACGATGCCAGCATGAGGCAGCTTCTGCTGCTGGCACTGCGGCCACTGCGTTTCCAAAGGGGGGCTTCCTTGCAGACAGGCTGTGGCAAAGGGAATAGCAATATTAGATGTGCTGGAGGGATTCAAAGCGTTGCAAGGAATCAGCGGTGGCAAAATGTCCATTACACCGGGGGCTACTTTGTTTGGCTGTGGAACAGAGCTCTGGAGCATCTGTCCATTTGCAGCAGGAGCTTCCAAATTGTTTGGAGGACACAGCAAAGGTTGGCTGGACTGCATTTGTCCGGAGGTGCCCTGAAGGCAGCCCACGTGGCTGAAAGATGCCTGCCCACAGGACTGTAAAGGAGAGGAGGCATCGTCGTCTGCGGCGCCGGGGACAGTGAAGTCTGGGAGCTCTAAAGGCGGAACCAAGATGTCCTGCAGCTGCAGCTGCTGAAGAGGGGGTAGGATGGTGTCAGCCTCAGTCATCAGGGGACGATGGTGGGAGAGTTTCTGGGTGCTGCTGAACATCTGAGCAGACTCTGTCATCACTGGCACATTCACAGTGTCCTGCTGGTGAGCATAGAGAGCTTGTGTGGGGAACACCTGTGGCCCACAGAGTGCAGAGGCCTGCTGGGAGAAGGCCTGCTGATTACTGCCGACTGCTACGAGGCAGCCGGGCGGGCTGGCGTTTAGACACTCTGCTCCCTGCTCCTTGAACAAAACAGAATCGATGTAGTCAAATATTTCATTGGTGAGCATGCTGTCAAGCTCAGACCTGACGTTGTCCTGCCGATTCTCATCCTGACTCATTCTCTTGAGCGCATTCTCCCACTCCATCAGCTCCGCATCGTCCACCTCCAGATACTGCAACGCTGTACGAAAGTCCCCATCGTCAGACATTTTCTCCAGGTTGTCAATCACTGCCATCACTGACTGTTTGGCCTCCTCCTTCACTATAACAGCGCCACCTGTTGCAGCTGTAGATCCACTTTCCTGCCACGTGTCACTGGAAACGCTGACCAGCGCCCGGCTGTCCATGAACACCTGATCCACGGGTAACGGGACGTCCACCGTCTGGGTGTAGACGCTTTCATCCTGTCTCATGAAGCAGTCCAGCAAAGAGCCGGGGGCCACGTCCTTGTTCACGTCGGTGTTACTGAACCTTTTGTTGAACTGAAACTGCGTGATGTTCACTGTGGGGCTGGTGTTGTACAGGACGGCCTCTCCCGTGGTGAAGCTGAAGGGAAGCTGCAGCCTCCTCTGACGCAGATACTCCTCCCCCTCCGCGTTGCTGCGACAGACCAGACAGCACACGTTACGTTACTGACACGCAGACCAGACGCGCAGCGAGTTCAGTGAGAAATGTTGTCGAGGTGGCGTCTCTAATTTGATCAGTTCTGCCTCCGATAGAGCGCTGACCGTGACGTCATTAAAGGATCAAACACTCACCTCAAAGCTCTCTGATATGCGATGATGAATTCAGGTCTTCCTGCTTTGTAGGACAGCTTGGCGTTGGCCTTCACCCACACCCAGCCACCAGACTTACTCAGCAGCCTGAAAACAGTCAGACCGCTCTCTCCTGTTTTAATCACTGTGATGTAAAGACAAACACAACGAGAGGTCATCAGAGACTGTGACACATCTCGTTCATTTCAAATGGATTTAATATGATGGTTAAAAGACAATCAAGTGTGTGGCCATACTCTAACTTGTCAAATAGCTTTGTTTTATGCTTTCTGTTCTGTTGTAGCTGCCGTCACACCTGCCCAGGGACAACACAGCTAAACTGGCACATTTACAGAAATGTCTCCTAATGGGCACTGTCCCTGTAGCTTTACACTGAATAAATATCAAATATAAAGTAACCCTGACATGTTGTTTTGTTGCCTGTCATGGCTTATTCACCACTGGAACTAAACATATAATGTTTTCCCTCCAGGAGAAATAAAGGCCACTGGGTCATTAAATGAAAACGGTTCGTCCTTTAGGGGGCAGACAAGAGTTGCGCAAAATGCTTTGAACTTTCCGGTCAGATGTTTCTTGACTGCAGCTGAGGATGTTTCACTCGGGACCAAAGTGTGGTCTCAGTTTTGGTACTGACTATTGAAATGGCATTACAAGCTCAATGTACACATGGTCTCCACACTGCAAACATTTAAAGATGCAAGAAGAACTCAAACGTCAGCGATGATTCTTACTACATGTCCTTAAACACAAACATTTTGCTTTGCACTAAGATGCATGGTTTGTTTATCACTTCTTGCATCCCAAAAAACAATGTAACTGTGTTGTTGCATCTCTATCAAATACCAAAATGTAAATGTTAATGTAAAGGTCAAGTTGAGACAGCTGACGTACTGCGGATGTGGTTGTCGGCGCAGTACATCATGTCAGCTGCGTGGATGAATTGGTAGCCGGAGCCTTTCATACACAGTTCGATCTCTGAATAACCCAGAACAACTTTCCCCCTACAGAGAGACAAAACACAGAGTTCAGTTTGTTCTGCAGGAAGAAACTCCAGCTGAAGAAAGGAGCAACAGGTACGTGTGTTGTCCGAAGATCTAGGACGTGCTGGAAGATGATATCTTCAGATGCACAAGTTTATCTGTTTTGATCACCTGCAAAACTACCTGTCAAGAAACAATGCAATGTGTAGCACCTGCTATCAATGCCCATGGGTGTGAAGTCCAGCTTGTGTTTGGTTTGAAAGAGGAGCATTTTAGCTCTGATCTCCACGATGGACGGAGGCTGGACGGGCATGGCGATGGTGAACAGTGCCAGCTGAGGCTTGTTGCAGGTGCTGGTCTCCCTCTGGCCGTGGAGGTACTTCAGGCGGCCCTGGAACTTCAGAGGCTGGTTTGGGGAAATAAATCAGAAATGAGAAAACTTTAAAGGGTGGAAACAGCTCCCGGTGTTTAATGAACTGAAGCAAAGGTAATTAAGCCACATTACACACACACATGATGTCTTATTGGTCCCCTCGCTCACTGTGTAACAGCTGGAGGAAACGGTGCTGATGTGCACAATGTTTTAACTTAAAGGTTTTTTATCTTTTTATTGTGTATTTATGTTTTCTGGTCTGACTGAATATATGTGCCCTGTGTTTTACGCGTGCTAAATGTATGCGTCACACTGCTGCATTATCAAAGTTATTGATTGATTGATCGGCACGTGTTTGACAATACAACTGTATAATATCGCACTAACCAGAAAGCCGGAGGAGTTGTCCAGGAGGCAGCGGAAGCGACACACAAAGCTCCTCTCCAGGAAGGAGGAGTTCTCCGGGGGAAGCTGCTCGGGACTGTACATCACCGTGTTACTGCAAACCTGAGAGGCTGCAGCAACAACAACACGTGAAATGTTACATTTGATCTGAACCTCAAACCACTGAGTCATGTCCAGCTCAGGTCTCCCACACAGTTCTTACCATCTCCACCTGGCGGGTTCAGAGCAAAGTGAAGCTGCTGTCTGAACGTGGCCCGGTCGTCAGTATGGATCAGGTCAAACACACTCTGATGAACCACGTCTGACTGTCGGCAGAGGAGACAACACAAGGCTTCATCAGCAACTCTCTCAGAAGGCCATATTTCTGGCTACACCCCTAGGGAAGAACATACCTGAGCACACGAAACACGTGGTTTACACTGCGGGAGTTGTACAAGATGTTGTTATGGATGTTTAGAAAACTAACCTAACGATTTTCATCCTGTTGGTTGTAACTGAATCCAAGGAGGAAAGTACCAACTTCCGACAACAACCACATTTCAAAGTGTAACAAGGAGGAGCATTAGACACTAATATTAGTGTATCTAATATGACTTTAAGATCTCACCTGATGAAAGCCCAGGTAGTCCTTGATTGTGGCAGAGGCATAAAACACAGATCCCTCTGATGTGACCACCATCACGAACCCGTTCAGCGCCTGCACAGGAAGCAGAACAGCCGTCAGCACTCAGAGGTGTGACCTCACCTCATCTTTGCTTTTAACCTTTGTTTCATTTCAAATTACAATTTTTTAAGGAAGTTTGGTACAACAGGTCGTTGTTTATGATTTGAAAGATGAACGTTTAATCTTTTTATAGCAGCAGCCGCCTGTGAAGGTGACAGCGTCTCACTGGACAGTGGGTTCAGCAGAGTCTCCAGTGACACAGGCAGCTTACAATGTGCTCCCACTGACAAAGTCCCCACAGGAAAAACTGAAACTACAGGTTGGACTTGAAAGCTGCATTTTACAACTTGTAAAATGTTCAGAAATGCATGTAATGTTGTATTTTTGCTTTGCAGAGGACGCTGAACTGTAAATGCTGCTGTTATCCGACACCTCGCCAACAGCTGCTGCTTCTCAAAGGCCCTTTGTGTTACATAATGGCCGCCTGTGTTGTGATCATTACGCAGAACAAAGTGTGAAAATGAACCTGACAGGTGAGCCTCAATAAACAAGGTGTAGGACACTTGACGAGCACAGGTTTTGTTAAGGAGCACAAAGCGCGTCCAAGCTTTGGTCAGAGGCAGCGAGACAAGCAGCCTCACCTGTCATAACTTCCTCCTGAACGATCGGCCTGGATTATCCCCAACAACACGGCTGCTGCACAAATAAACAAAGTCTGACAGTGCGTTTATGCACCTGCTGGCCTCAGGCTGCTCAGCCATCAGTCAGGCCGTGGGACTGATGAACACTTTAAAGGTGTATTTATTCCTTTAGTGCAGTTCTGTGTGATGTTGTGTTTGGAAGTGTGTATTGACAAGCAGCCTTACACAAATATATCAAATATGCATTTACAAGCAGCTGTCAGACACTGTTGTCCTGCATGAAAGGGTTAAAGGAAGCTTTCCTCTCAACTTTAGTCAGAAACCGCTGAAAGCATCGCGGCCTGTAAATCCAAATCTTCAACTGCATCTTATTTTTATCTGCATTTAAAAGTTACAGTACTTGCTTTCTGTAAAAACAACAAAGTGCCCAATGTGGCCTGAGTGTACGGAGGGATTAGGATGAATCATGACGGATGTTACAGTTCTAGATGTGGCCCTTGAAGATACATGAAGCGTCTGGGTGGTGGTGGGTCTCGTACCTGGAGCAGCAGGTCTCCCTCAGAGAAGCCTGCGCCGAGCGTGTTGTTCCCGTTCTGCCCGCTCCCTCCAGAAAACATCAGACTGCTGTTGCTGCTCTTTGTGGTCGCTGCACAAAAGGTGACGGAGGAGAAGAGGGGTCAGCAGAGGTCACAGCAACAAGGTTACACACTGTGTCCCTCAGCTGCACTGACCCGGATCAAAACGGCAGCAGAGCCCCTGCAGCTGTTAAAAGGACAGCTTTTTATACCATACATTAGTAACTGCTGGGATCTGTGAACGAACCAACATCACTGGAACTCAGTCCCTTAAAACTCAACACAATACAAGTGTTCAGAAAAACTGAAATCCACCTTTAAACCACGTGATCTAAAAAGACTGCACCAGCACACGACTACGGTAAGCACAGAGGGTCAAAGTCAAACCAGGGATTAGCTGACACACCACGTCCCGGACCTTGGATGGTCTGTAAAATGTTTTATGCCCAGTTTGAGTGACGGCCTCAGCTACAACAACAAGACTTAAAGCATTAAGTAAGAGCATTAGCATTAGTTTTTCTTTCTAAAAGGTTTGATAGGCCAGCTCACAGACCTGCAGTCTTTACTGTCATAATACAAATGCTCGATTTAGATTCATCTACAAAGGTTTTGTTTATTATCTTGTGGAATCAGATGGTGAGCAGGTCACTGCAGTTAATTCAACAACTCTATTAAAAAGTCACTCTGTAAATAAAGAAGTAATAAGTGAAAAGCCAGTTTAGACAAACATTTCCAGGTAAAGGATTACGAAAACACTTGGCAACGTGTCTTTTGTGTTTTTTAGGTGTGAGGCGTCTTTGTTGCAAACTGAGAACCAAACCTCCAGAGCCGGCAGAGGTTGCGTCACTTTGCCAATACTAGTCAGGCAAATGACAGCCTGCTGCACAGAGTACAACAGCTATGTTGGTTTTGGCTTCACGCTGGCGTCTCCTGCCAGTGCTGGGTATCAAACAGCGCACTGCTAAAGAAACTGATGACAGCTGTCTTATTGTTCACCATCATCCTCTGGGGCAGCTCACCATGTCGTGTCATGTTCAGACTGAGGTCGTGCACGTGGGAAGAAGTGAAATGGTTGAACATGAACACCATACCTTCATTTGCATCTGATGCGAAAGTACGCAAATAAAAGTTTGTGAAAGTGTTCTGATGGCTTGTTGTACGATCTATGGCGCACTGCTCCCTGTGCTCGTGTGAAGCCTTTACTGTGCAGACGGCAGGCCTGTGGATCTTAGATCGTCTCAATGTTAGATCAACAGCAAAGCTCGCTCTCTGGCTTGAGCGGAGCTTTAATCGTTGGGCCTCCTGCCAGAAGACAGGTTTTCTCATTGCTGGAGAACTGATCTGACAGCCTGCACCTCACCCAGTCCTCTAGCATCTGCCTCTGGGAGGGGGGGTTGTAAGCAATAGCCAACAACAGCAGCTTCTCTTATCTGGACGGCCACTGCAGGAAAATCCCAGGATACGTCCTCTCCCAACCCGTCCGTCCAGTCCTGTCACGCAACTTCTCGAAGGAGGGAAGGGGCCCCTGAAGTGAGCACCGCCTCTCAAACACAGACACCCCTCAGATATTACTCAGTGTTGTCACCCAGCCCGACAGTCACATGAGGCTGCACGCACAATGCAGACCATAAATACAAGTGTTAGCATGACAAGTGATGATGTGCAGGTAGAACAGGATAGAAAAGCAGTCATCAAAAGATTTCTTTTCCCAGTTCAGCGTTAGCGTGGGTCAGCGGGCCTCTCTGGCCGGCTGTTTGTTTTCATTCTGGGTTTCTTCCCCAGCGGTGAACTCCGCTCCCTGTCCACCCGCCCCATCTCTTTCCGGTGCCAACAGTTTAACAGTTTATGGTGCTGCACAGCTCTTCATGCTCACTTACAGTTCTGCAAGCGGCTGCAGGAGCGCACACACACACACACAAACACACACACACACACACACACAGCTGTGTGGTATCTGTCTATCTCATTTAGGTGTGAATGGACAGATTTATTCATATCATATCTCGCTGATAGCTACAGCACAAGGGCTGATTTACAGATGTTCAACACTAGATATACTAGTTTAGTACTAGTTAACTGGTTAGTAAAACTGATAACTATTTACAGTTACTTCTTAATCGTTAAGTAATTTATCAAGCAAAATGTTAAACTTTCTCTGATTACAGCTTCTGCTGTTTTCCTTTTCTTCATATCTTCGTATACTGGATACACTTAAGCTCTGGAAAACACAACTTGAAGATGACATCTTGGGCTATTTTCTGACATGTTATAGACTAAATGATCAACAGATGAAGTGATAATTAAAGCAATCATTGGTCGCTTATGGAAACATTCACATCTCACAGCTGAAATTGTTTACTTTCATTCACTTCTGATAAAGAATGACCAGCTTTGCAGTGGGAACATCTGTCTAGCTCTACTTTTTCGTCACCAATCCACCAATCGAAATCCAAAGAACTAGGAGGGGCCGGAGTTTTTCTACACGCAATCCAATCTGACTCTACAGGTTAAAGGAAAAGGAAACCAAGTTCCCGTATGAAGCAGTGGCAGCGAAGCTTGAAGCTCTGAATAGTGTAAATTAAACACAGACATAGCTGGCTTAAGTCGTACATTCTGAAACGTCGAGTGGTGAGAGAAAAATATAAAACTATGGAAAATACAACTGAAACTAAACCAAACAAACTTCATCTTGAAATACTTTGAGTTGAACTGAAATGACCTACAGTATGTAGTGTCTACTGTATTGACACATAAGTATAAGCATGTGTGTGGAGTTTGGAGACACTGAAACTAAGCAGAGAAAAAAGGAAATTCTGTCACGGGTTGGACGTCCGCCACATTCTGAGAGTATAAAGCATGCCAGCAATGCATAGGGGAATATTATCTTGATTTGAAAACATTTAGTTCCAGTAGATCCTGTACAGAGATCTCTGTTCTCACGCAGATGTGCAGGAAAGAGCAGTGACTCCAGCCAATGAGCTGGGTCACTCAGCCCATATAGGTTAGTCTTTTGATTAATGTCCCCGTTTACTTCCCTGACTTTAGGGGAAGGAAACGGCCTCAATGTTTCTTCATGATCAGACAAGCGTGTCATCAAGGCATGCTTTGGATGGAGAACAGAGGTTTGAGCAGCCCGCCCGAGGCTTATTATGGATACAAAAAAAAAAGGAGTTTACATAGCAAATTGCTGAATTTCAAAGCGTTTCAAATCCCTATTGGGGAACGTATGTTACAAAATTGTATTATTATGTTGTAAACAGTTTCAGTCGTAGCAGGTATTGGTTTCCATGAGTGACTCCGTGGTATTGAAGACAGTGTGGTGAAGTTTCTGTGGCGGCGGCGGCACCACCGGTAGTCGTCACTCATCTGTTTTGTTAATCAACACTCAGCTGTTTTCTGTCTGGCCTCTTTTTATCTGCTGGAGAAGTAATGACATCTGTTTTCTTACCGGGCACAGACAGAAAAAAAAAGAGCTAAATTTGGGTCGCTGTGTTAGGTGTGCCTCGCACATCACGTCGCTGAAACGATTCTTATCGGCCTCCAGGCGGTCAGTGGAAGCTCTCAGAAGGAAGGAATCATGCGAGGCAACAGTTTGAGGCAGAAATACCAACTTTGCCTCCTACATGAGGTCTAAATTTAGCCCAGGCAAATCAGATAGAGAGAACTGATGTTGAAGCGGTGTTCGTGGAAATATATGCAAATTACAAATCAACACTTAAAGCCAATTAGACTGTTTGTATTTTTAAATCCCTTCCGAAGCCTGACAGATTTGAATCATAGTGGTTAAATAAATGTAATAATACGTCTTCTGTGTCCCTGAATCCTCCAAGCAGACTCTGAGTGGGACGACAGCTGATTTTGGTTCGGCACATAAACAAACAGCATTTTTTGGAAGAGTCTAAATGTCACAGAAAGCCTCGGTGGGCGAGCTCGGCTGCAGCCAACAGGGAACCAGAAAGCAAGCTTGGGTACGAAGGGAGATGTAGCGCTATGGTTTGAAAAAGCTGGAGAGAACAAACCTTCCAGAGAATGGAAATTGCTAAAAAAATGAAAACATGATTAAATCTGTCTCCCAGCGGTCGCCTGCACTCTCACGATACACTGCAAGGCCAGTCAGGACTCCAGAGCCAACAGGCTCAGCCCGGCGACGTGTGGTCCTGAGCTGACAGGTGAACTGTGCTCAGGGCACGTGGAGATACAACAGCCTCATGATGAGCCCATCGGGACTCCAGGAGACTCCTCCTCTTCTTCTACCTCTTCATTGTTCCACTTGTGTCATGTGTTCGGGTTTGTGCGTACATGGTTCAGATATCCCAAATACCAAATTATATGAAATTATAGCGCATGAGACAACGTTACCACATCAACTCTGATTGCTAACAGGCCCTGGATGTTTTCAATGAGCTTGGAAAGCCAGTCCACATTTTTCTTAAATTTCCAACAGCGTCACACAAATATATCAGCAGCAGCGAGCCACAAGCCTTTCAAAATATCCAGCCAGCCTCATGGAGTCACGCTATGAGGCCAAGGGACCAGCCTGCTCAGAGAGATCTGAGCCCGAAAACAGCTCCTTTCATTAGCACGTCTTTAACTCGTTCCCCCTGAAACCGCTTATGTTGGTTCTTTTCTCTAAAGTCTCGAAAGGATTTATGGGATTGTGGGCATGTCCCCACTTGAACACCCATCCCAGGCTTTGGTTCAGACTGGGAGAACCCCTGAGAGTCAACCCTGGTGATCTGGTTTAGACATATAGCAACGACCATCGCTTTATTATACATGCAGCCTTCATCCGACTGAATCTGAGCTTAACTTATTGAACTCACGGTGGATGTTTAGCAGGTTTACTTTAGCAGGATGTGTGTTTACTTTCTCACAAAAGCTTCATTGGGGTGAAATGTCTCGTGACTTGGTTCAATGACTCAGGCCGCCGTGTGTGTGGAAGTGGATTTTTCGGATACAAACACTGGCCACTCTTACGTCAAAGACATTCCTCGCGGTTTGATCCTGAGCCTCTGTAGCGCCATCTATCTTCATTCATTCTCTGTTTCAGCACATACACTCCCCCGTAAACCGAGTGCACTTCAACAACTCTATTATGGAACAAATGGTATGTAATCCCTGGTGTACCACATGTCCCAGCTGTTAGTGGTGTAGAGACATCACCCTGGTGCGTCAGTGGCGCTGCATTAAGCTAGTCCCTAATGATTCATAGGGTTTCTGTTGACAGACAGAGCCCAGATTTAACGATACACGTACAGCTGGACTACAAGGTCACAAAGGACAAATAATGCACAGAAAATGTAACAAAGAGAGACCAGACACATGAAATCATGTGCGAATGGTGCGCTGGTGGAGAGGATACATGCGTGACTCACATAAGAGTCGAACATGACTCATGAGGATTTCAACAGCAGGGTGTCTGCAAGTTCAAGCAACTGACAGTGAAGGCTTTATTTTCGAGAGTGATTATCAAAGTGATTATTGCAGGTGTTGTTAACAGAGAGGGTGGAGCAAGGTTACAAGTACTCAGGATGTGTTGTTTCCTAAAACCAGATTCCTGCATGCTTGTCATTCCTGACAGCTGTCGAGTGTACTGCCTGTACATCTGCAGGTTTCTCTCTGGACTAGTTTCCCCAATTTATCCCGGCTTTAATGAACTTAACCCGCTCCACCCAAGCTGGACTCCGTTCATGTCTCAGTCTGTAGAGTCCTGCAGGAAGATGTCATTCTGGTGTCAATCTAAACAGTAGTGTGAAGTTAAAATGGTGGAGGTTCTCCTCCTGGCAGTTGGTGCACATGGTTTCAGGAGATGCGGTCGTGGCTGGTGTTCCAGCACACTGCTGCTCACCTCTGAAGTAGCTCTTGACCCTCAGGTATCCCACGCTGAGGCGCAGCACCGACAGCTTGTCCAGACGGGAGCGAATCTCATCCTGAAAGGGCAGTAGGTCCGTCAGCCGCTCCAGCTCCCCATTCAGCCGATCCCGGTGGCGCTTTGAAGGGTTTGATTTAACAACTTCATTCCCTTCAGAGAGCTTCTTTCTGTGGAGCAAAACAACAACAACATATCTCTGGTTATTCAAGTGTTAAATGGTTTGAGAAAGCCTGTGGCCCAACAGGATTCATTCCAGGCCTGGCTAACCGGCCCTGCCAGAGCATGCCATCTGTTGCGGGGTGAAGTGTGACACATGCCAATTAAACATAAGCCATATTTACATTTAGCAACGCTGCGAAAGTACTCAGGGAGGAGAGATGTGACTGATACTGACTGCAGCTCAGGGGAGTCCACAGTATCAGCTCCCACGATGAGCGGCAGGCTCAGGAATGCTGTCGGAGCCTCAACACAGGGTGTACTTGTTGAAAGCCAACACAATAATCATTATTCTATCTTTCTTTAAACAATAAGTACAGTGCAAGATCCTCATTTAGCTTAGCATAAAAACAAGCTAACACGCTTTAGCTGTTCAGAAAGACTGATCGAAGAAAGCCTTCGCGAGGGAACAGAAGCTAGCTCAGCCCTTCAAGCATCAAGAAACATATCTTGGTTCTTAGGGATGAGGATCGAGAACCGGTTCCAGGTGAGAACACGACATGTACACGTTATGCACGAGTGCCACCGCTTACCGACCGAGCACGTCTGCTACTGAGGGTGAAGATCCTGCTGTAATAAGATCAGCACCACGCAGGCAGCCACAGCAAACTGTCTCTCTGAAAACTTAACGTTAGTGATCGCTGCACAAATGACATAGTTGACACGCATTGACACTTTTCTTTCTTTTGCCGCCAGCCACATGGCAAGGGAATGTTAAAATGTTACCAGCCACACACCAGATTATCATAGTTTGTTGTCTGGTGAGTGAAGTCTTCCAGCCAATGTTGTTTAAAACCATGTCTGCAGTTTCCCTCCAGCACCACCAGCATCAGCACGGAGCTGCTGCCTGTCTGGCAGTAAAGCACAGCTGCAACCATTACTCAAGAAGCCATCGAAAGAAAGTCAATTCACAACTTTTTGGATAATTGGTTCATCATTTCTGTAGTTTTTCAAGAAAGTGTTTGGCTTTCAGACTGTTCTGTCGGACAAAAGAAACCATTTCAAGCATTTTCACAATTTACTGACATTTTATAGACTAAACAATTAGTCATGGAAATACTCTGCAGATTAATCCATAATTAAAATGATCCCTTGCAGCTCTAAGACAGATTTATGTAGAGGAACATGGACCAGCCTGTTTGTTGTTTTGTTGTCCAAAAAGACCCAACAGTCTCTTCATTGTGGCAACAATAGTGTGGGTTTCTTCTCAGGGAAACAATGAATAAATAGTGCAGACCCCAACATGTAAAATCTAGAGTGACGGGACCACAAGTCATTCCACTGGCTCCACTGGAACCAGTGTTTTACCATGACAGCTGCTTTAGTTGCTCTGCTTGATTTTCACTTCAGGGGTCAGCAGGGTTTCAGACCACCCGTGCTGGAAAGTGCAAAATGCAAACTCACGAGGCTCGCTGCATGGAGATACATCATTACGCACAAATCAGACACACATGCTGCAGCGGGCCTGAAACCAAGTGTCAGTGAAAGGGGGAGCGATGGGGACGACATGCAACACCACCGCGGACATTCCTCCACTGAACACCTGCTGAGGCGAACAGCTTTCTGCTCCCAAACGTTTTCAGTAAACAACAGCTTCAGTCCCAAGAGTGTGTTAAAGTTGCATCTCGCTGTCTAACGAGGTAACAGGGTTATGTGCTCAATTAGATGAATGTGAGGTTAATAAGCATGAGAGCCAACCTTCCCCTCCATGTTGTTGAGTTTCACCACGTTTAAATGAACAAATCTGTCAAACACACTCTTTAATCTGCGTACTGACAAGAGCTCAGCAGCTTAATGGACATGTGCTGCTTATGAAATCTCAATTATCAAGGTTAATTAACTTAATATTTAACATTTTATGATCATGCCATGTACATGCACAGCGGGAGACTGATAACGGACTGAAGTCACTTCTATCAGCCTGCTGCACAGGGCTGCTGTATGTGATGCAGCACCAATCGTTGCATCCCTCTGAGTGACCACTGAGACCACTGTGACAAATCTGTGTGTGTGTGTGTGCAAGAAGAACCGTGCACTGTGAACGTATGACTGATGGTGTCGAATGTATTCATACTGAACACAATGCCTGATGTTCTTGAGCAGGGTTTTCTCTGGAAATATCTCGGAAGAGGAACCAATCGGTGATCTGCATCAGACGGGCCAATCACATTATCAGCCCTGAAACACACCGAGCACCCTCAGCGTCAACAACTTAAGCAGGTCAATCACTACCAAAGCGTGTCTGCAGTTTCAGGCTGCAGATGCTCTACCTTTCCCAAAATGTCTCTCTCTCCCAAAACCTTGTTACCGATAGGCTACAACCCCCCCCCACCCCCCCCACCCCCCCACCCCACCCCCCGCCGCCACTGAACGCAGCCTGAACTTGATTGCTGGCTGCAGATCCGAGCTGTACCTTCTCAGAAATGGAGCGGGGCTGATCTCACTCTCCAGAAATGCCTAGCGGAGACAAAAGCCAGCATTCAGAAGCACTTTCTCCCCACCTTGATTTGCTATGGATCAGTCTGAACCAAAGCACCCCCCGTCTCAGAGGCAAGACAGCCCATGTTGCACTTAGTCTGCTGCAATGAAACTGACACACATCTGCTGCAAGCAGGCGGAGCGTCCACAGGGATGACTCAGCGACGCAGAAGGATGGAAGGCGTGCTTTCTGGGAAGTTGGACAGGTTACAAAAGCAGCTCTCGTCCACAAAGACAGGTACAAAACAGAAAACAGAAGTACACAAGAACAACGATGATGAACGGGTCACAACAGAAGCAGCTCGACACTATCATACACATGAACACACAGAGTTCTGCAGTCAATCCAAGTCCAGCTGCACAAACAAGTTGCAAGCTGCATGAATGCATACAAGAACCAAGTAATCTGAGGCGTAAACAGTTCAATCTGCTACTTCTGCAGAGGCAACATGGATGTGGAGGAGTGTGGGAAACATGTGGACACACAGTGGAGAGTTTCTATGAGAAGTTCACTGAAAGCAGCATGCCACAAATTCTTTACAGTAACAAGTCCTCACACCTTAACGACAGAATATGTAGTTTGGCAGTGACTCCCAAACTACACGTATGTGTGTCCCGGGCCTTGTTACACATGTAAAACAAGTCAACGTTGACTTCTGGACACAAATAGTCTCCCGGGTGAAAGTCCCGGGCTGTTAGCGCTCTTTATAGGTCGCTGCCTAACAATTAACATAAACATGGGTGGTAATAAGCTGCTACGCTTGTGGTTTTGGGGAAACTTCCAGAACATTGGCTTCAGGTCATGTGTGCACCAAACGGTTGGAAAAAGCGTAAAGCTTCTAGCCTGATTCGTTCTGCTTTGATAGAAAAAGTCATCAGTACCCAGCTGCAGGCGCTGCTTCCACATGCACATCAGGAGCAGCTCCTTCAGGACTCTACCAGCCAGATGTGACCTCTAACCCTACTGTTAGTGGCCTGTAAGAATAAATGATACTCTAAGCTGCAGGAATTATTACACTAACACAACTTTAACATCCACAATAATCTATAGTTATGCTACCGTTAGCTGTTAGCTGTGTGCACTGTTAGCTGTTGTTCCTGTACGAGTGTTTGTGATCAAGTGTTTAAAAAGTGTTTGTTTCATTTTCAAAGAGGTCTCAAAGGCCAAAGAACAAAGAGCAACTGTGTTACTGTTCACCGGGCGTGTGTTGGTGTTCTGCCAAATCTCTTATCAGCATGTCTGCCTGGGAGTGTTTCTCACCGTCCCTCCAGATCACAGTGCAACACGTATGTACACCGGTGAAGTCTTTTTAAAGCTACCCTCAAGATAACCTTCAACTTTCACTTTATTACCAACTCTGCAGCATGTGCAGGACGTACAGAGGAGTGAGATACTCTCAGCCCCTCGGTGCAAACACAACTAAATATAACCAATATACTAATATAGTCGCCTAAAGAATACAATAAATAAAGTGTCTGTCATTGTGTAGTGCAAGAGTAAGTAAACGTACATATATATGTATACACACACACACGCACACGCATAGTGCAAAATACAATCAAATGCACAGTCACAATATAAAGTATATAAATGAGTGCGCACTGACCCACACGTCACCACTGTCCTCTCGGACGCTGGTTGCCAGTTTGGAACTCGTTTGCATCGTTACCATTGAAAGTTGAGTGAATGAGAACAGTGTTGCAGCAACGGGCCGCTGTAAGAGTGGAGACATGGTCCAGAGAACACATTACATTGTGAATAATATAGCAGGAGACTGGCAACATGCTAAGAAGGCGCCCCGGTTATAAAACAGAGAATTTGGACGGCTCAGCGGTGGAATGGGCCTGTGTGTAGTGACCACAGCGTTTTACAGTCAGGCTCAATGGGGCCTTTGTGCAGCTGAGCCCGGCTGAGCCCGGCTGGCCGTCCTGGAAACCTCCGTCCTGAACCACACGTCTGCACGCAGGGAACAGCCCATGTGCACTTTGCCAGATCACTAGAAGACAAATCTGCATGTGAGTTTGTCAACGTGAATTCAAATCATAGTGAAAAGGTCCACCGCTACATGTTCCACACATGCGCCACGTTGTAAACAGACCTTGACCTGGGTTTAGTTTAGTCTGTCGTTAACCACGTATCAAAAGTAATGGCAGGAAACTGTGTTTTGGATTGTGATGGCGGGGCAGGCTTTTGGTTTACAGCTGGACCAGAATAGGTACCTTTAATTAGCAGAAGTCTGTTTTAACTCTATACTATTGTTCAAGTTGAAAACTTAAGTTTGACAGTATTCACTCTCCCTTTAGCTCTGTTTTGGTCTCCACCGCCTCCTGAGAGGCACATCTCTGTTTCCAGCTACTGAAGGCTCCAGTGTTCCCCTGCGAGGAGCTCGCTCTGCTTTGGTGCCGGGCGGTCCACATGGTGGTTCTATCACCAGGTCAACTAGTCCTCGGAGAACGTGATCTCAGAAACCAATGAACGGAGGAAGTCGTTCACTTGTTGCAACATTTCTCTGTTGTTGAACCGACACTTTTACTTAAGTCCTGCACGTGTACATTTCATGGTTTGCTGTGAAATAATAGATTTTAAAAAGATAAAAACATGAAACAAGAGGGGGGAGAAAAGGAACACACACACATATGTGTGTGTGTGTGTGTGTGTGTGTGCTGTAATGCCTTTTCTGTATGATATATATATATATATATATATATATATATCCCAATACATATATAACAAATGCATATACATACACAAGCATATTATATAATATACATATGTATACGTGTGTGTGTGTGTGTATGTGTGTGTGTATATAATATAATATAATGTGTGTGTGTGTGTGTGTGTGTTGTAGTGCCTTTTCCACACACATACACACACACACACACACACACACAGAGACACACACAAAGCAGTGGTCCCAAAAAAAATTTGCGCGAGGCCGTATCAGATTACAATAACACACTCTGAGCCCCCCCCCCCCTCCTCTGAGCATCGCGTGAGAGCAGCAGCCGACTCTCCAACTTGATTGTGATTAATGCGCGAGGGCGAGATGTCCATGCCAGATCCAAACTAGACACATTCTTAAGGTAGCCCACAACAAGTGGCAGACCTGACCAGAAGAGACCAGACCGACACGGAAACACACAAAACACCAGGTCACACTTCACCGGGGTCTCCTCGTCATTCTGGCAACTTGTGCTACCGAGTTATGGACATTAAGTTACCATATCACAGCGATGATACAAGTTCGGCTCGGATTGTTCTCCGATATGATCAGAACTGGCCGAATGTGAGACACTGTAATTTATTACAACTCGTTCAAAGAAAAGCGCACATTAAATGAATCTATAGCGCACAGCGCGTAAATGAGCTGAATGTTAGGTGGGGTTTGGTTCCAGCGGGTGCGTTCACTGCGCTGGCGAACGAGAAACGCGCATAACTTTATCTTGAACTTCAACGCGTATGCCTGCAGTTTCACGCATAGTCCGAATAACCACAGACACGTCTGTTCGTGCGCATGAAGTAGAGAGAAGACAGACAGTTTCCGGCAGCTCTTACTGTTTGAGAACTGGCTTCTTCCTCTTCTTGTTGGCGTAAGAGCCCGGGTTTCCCAACATGGTGTCACTGGGTTTATCGCTCACAAACTTGACGCCGGGCTCACGTTTGTTTGCTCCGCTAGCGAGGCCTCCTCCATCCACACGTCGACAGCCTGTGCTCTGGATCGTAGTCAGCCAGCGAGTCAACAGACTCCCATGGTGCACAGCTGCCGCGGGCCGGGCGCAGGGTGGGTGCCGCGTTGACAGCTCCCGTGGGCGGCCACTGAAGCTGACCTTGGTCGGGCGGGAGTGAGGCAGTGCAGGGACTTCTGCTGCTCCGTTTTGCGAGAGGGGAGAGCGAGGAGAAATACAATTCCGCCTGTGTCCAACCCCCAGAGTTAAAATAAACACTCGTATTATTCTGATTCTGAATCACTGCAGCGCTTCTTTTTCTTGCACGGGGCGTTTTCAGGAAATGTGTGTGTACAGTCTGTCAGAGCTGAGTTTTAAGGTGGACTGGACTGAATGTTTTGTGATTGTTGCCTGAGTTTGGAGCAGATGTCCTTTGGCTGAGTTTGAAAGATGCGTGTCTGTACTATCTGACGCCGCTTTAACGTCATTGCACATTTAAACCTGTTTACAGAACCTATGCATTGGTTTGCTCTGCTGAACATAAAGTAATGCTTCCACATCCACGACAACTGATTTATTTAAACTAATTAAAGCTTTAAAAGCCCTTTGTGGCATCTTAATGAATAGATTCTTTACATTTCAGTCCATCGTGGCCACTATCATACTGCACTGTAGGGAGAGGACAAAGAGCTACAGTTTTACTGTAGTTCAAACTACATATGAGCTTATTTCATACTACACGGCCAAAGCTATGTTAACACTCAAACACACCATGTGGACACCAACACATCACCCTCTTATGATTTAGCATGTCATTCCAAAACAATGGGCATTAACATGCTAACGTCATGCCTTCTGCAGGATTCTGGACCCTGGCTGCAGGACTTTGCTCCCATTCAGCCGCAAGAGCATTAGTGAGGTGGAGCACTGATGCTGGGCGATGTTTCCTCCCCAGTGGGCTTGAATTTCTTCCACACCAAACTGGAAAAACCATCTCTTAATGGCCGTGGCTTTGTGCTGAGGGCATTGTCCTGTGGAAACAGGAAGGGCCTTCCCCACACTGCTGCCACAACACTGGAAGCACACTATTGTCTAAAGTATCATTGTGTGCTGCAGCATGAAGACGTCCTTTAAATGAAGCGAGGAGCAGAACAACACAGGAACAGAAGGAGTGACATGTCTGTATTTAGGACACTGTTGTGTAACGTTGCACTTTAAGTCCCGCTAGTTGTCATTTAAAAGCATTTAAACATTGAAGTAATGGTTCATAGCACACTACTGCCAGCAGTTATAACCTCTGAATATTCATTTTATATTATTACAACTGTATTTTAATAAATTGTCATCGTCTGTTTACACAGCAGCCTTCACTTATTGGTGTTATATTTGTTAACAAACACATTAATACACACTTCTATCAGCATTATTGTGTTATAGTGTGATAAACCACTTATAAACTGTTATAAATGTAATGGGGGACTTTTTTCCAGCAATGCAGTGCACACAGGAAGTTTTGCTGCTCACAGTTGTAAAGAAATGAAGAAATACACTCAGTTGCCAGTTTATTAGGAACACCTAGCTACAACAAACAAACAAACAAACAACAGTCCTGCCAGAGATCTTACCATGAGGTCACTGTGCAGCTGTTGGAACAGGCTGTGCTTGTGCAGGTGTTTCTGGGGGTTTCTATGATGAGTGCAGGTGAAACGGCAGAAAGGCCTCGCCGGTTCATTGTTTGAGGTTGGATTTCCTTTCTGATTGGAGAAGCAGCTTCAGCTCCAACATTTAACACAGGCTGTTGCCGAACTGATTGGTATCACCTCACCTCACCGCACATCAGCGACAGCTAGAGACGAGGGTTCCCATGGAGACCGTTCACACCCCCACGAGCCTCTGTAAACAGCAGTGTTGATCCTGGGTAGCTGTGCTTCCTTGTTCACACTCACTGCTTCACGCACTGAACTCTGTTTCCGTCGTGGCACCAGAGGAAGAACTCTTACTGCTGGTCACGACGAGCTGACGCTCTGCTGTGTCTCTGTCTCTGAGGGGGAGGATGTCTCTGCCTTCAGGTGACAGGTAACTTCAGTCTGCACAGGACGTGTTCTGGTCATCGTCCCATTCTCCTGATATCAGTGTAGACACACAAACACAGTGAATGTGTTTCCATCCCGCTGACATGCTGGTTGAGCTGTGGATCATTAACATCCTCGTGTGACGCTGCAGCTTCATTGTGACGCTCAGCTTGTTGTGGGCATTCATCGTCTGTAATCACATTACTTTTATGTGTCAGCATTACAAAACACTTGCTCTTCCACTGTCAGAACACGCAGCGTGCGACAGCAGGGAAGGACAACACCAGCATGCAGTGTCAAATGTAATAATATGAGACGTAACTTGTGTCCAAGTCTCAGTCGACGCTCCACAAACAACCAGGTGGTCGCGGCAGGGTGGTGGACAAACAGCCACTTCCTGTTAGTATAAAGGTGAGAACACCTCAGCGACTGGGGCCGGTTCCACAGGGATGTTTTAGACCGGTCCGGACCGTTAGGCCAGTCTTCATTTTGCCCTCAGATTAGTCTAATGCAAATTCTTTTAAGCCTAAAAAGTTCCCCGCCCTGCCCCCTGGCTGTGAACTCAAGAGTAAGAGCCACGTGTCCATGACAACAACCAGGGACACCTGCTGACCAGCGTTACCACAGCAACCGTCAGGGACACCCAGTGACAACCAGCACAACGTGGACCACACTTTGTGGTTTGTTCACAATGTTGTGGGCGAGCAAAGAGAATGTCTTTATTATATATAAATGTCTTTATTTACCCAGAATTCATAGCAATAAGTCCAACTTAAGATACTTAAGTGTGCTCTATGGAAGACCCAAACTGCCAAAAATAAATAAATAAACACATAATAAACAATAAATGAATATACCACTAAATGCACCAATTTTCCAATTTCCCTTTTCATATAAATATTTTATATAATATATTTACATTCCCACACAATCTTGCCTCTCATTTATTAATTTATTTTGTCTTTATTTATTGAGGTTTTATTTTCTCTTTGCATTTTCCCCTCTATTTATGTTTTCAGCTTCGGTCCTCCATGCTGAACAGTTTCTGAAGCCTCCGTGTGAAACCAGTCCCTGCTGAACAAGCTCAGGTTAGATTTGGAGGAGCTGGGAGAAGACGAAGAGAGTCCGGCTGGACGCTGCAGAAGATGTCAGGCCAACTCTCAACCAGACAGCTGTGATTAGAAAAGTAATCAAAGGTGATGTTGACATTGTCTCTCCCTGTTGGGGGGGGGGGGGGGGGGGGGGGGGGGGGGGGGGGGGGGGGGGGGGGGGGGGGGGGGGGGGGGGGGGGGGGGGGGGGGGGGGGGG
>JAVQJL010041232.1:0-30172 GCA_036024295.1 Nannoperca obscura
AAGTTACATTACTTTAATGAAGTAATCAAAATAGTTACATTACTTATTACTTTTTAAACAGGGTAACTAGTAATCTGTAACCTATTACATTTCAAAAGTAACCTTCCCAACACTGCTTGCTAGTAGTCAGTGCCCCCCCGTACACACATACACACATACGCGCTGCGACCGACTGTCTGGAACAACATATCTGGCAGTATTTTGAAGACACAACATCGTTTGAAGTAAGTGGTAAACTAGCTAGCCTAGATACGAAAGTAGTATCAAATAGCAAGTGGTATTACTGCAAGATTTCACTCACACTGAGTATCATCATGAACAAGAGGAAGGGTGACATTCGTCAGTTTTTTGGGCAGCCTAAGAAAAGCAGTGGGAAAATAAGTACATTAAATTACCACTCAGATGGCAGAGGTAAGAGATGAATCCAAGTTTCATGTAATAAATGGTTAATAACCCTTCCTGAACATCATTGCAAGAAACGCCTTCATGTCAACTCTGCGTCTCTGATGTAACAGATGTAGCTTCTTAATTTTGCCCTCAAAGTGCACCAGATTGATCTATTTAACCTTGACTTTTTTATTTTATTTTAATGTACCATGTCGCCACTGTATCTCCCTAGAGGGTCCTTACCCCAGGATCTCATAAAATCCGGGAAACACTGCTTATCATTAACATTTGGCCAAGCTTGGTTGGGGTTAATGCTGTCTGCCAGTTCTTTTTTGGGCCTCTCCACGCACCGTCCTTGTCCATCCACCAGGGCTTTTTATAAGAGTGCTTGTCTGAATTTATTAGTCAGAGCTCATATTGAGTTTGCATTCAAAAATATGTACATATTTAGCCAAAAAAATGGGTGAGTACACACTTACAAATAATATGTAATGTGTGCCAAAAGAGTTAAAACTAGACCATAATAAGGAGTGATACTACAGACTGCAATAAAGTTAAAGGATTGTGGTTAGAGAGGACTGACCTGGTCACCGTCATAAAGCGTCTGTAGAGGACTCCTCCTCGACTTCTGCCCACTGCTTCTTTCACCAACTGGCTCCAAGGCTGAGGAAACACATCACATCTGACGTGAAATCTGACTGAAAGAGCTTCCGAAGCAAAGACGTGTCAAGTTAAAGCAACAATCAGACTAGTGTATTATGAAACAATAACGCTTACTGTATACTCAACTTAACAATGTCATCTGCAAAGAAGAAAAAGAGTAAAAGAATTGAAGAGAAGTCACAAGACAAACAATAATAAGGTTAACAAATCTAACACCCCCTGTAGGTTTTAAAGATGACGTAAAATCACCTGGTAATATTAAACTTGACATGGTTATAATTGAAGACTTAAGTTCTTAATTTAGCTATTTCACTTCCGTTTCCAGTCTTAATGCTAAGCTAAGTTAATCATCTGGCTGTACTGTTGCATCATATTGAATGGACAGACAAGGCACACTATTCTTTTAATGTAGTCTTAACTGTCTTCCAATCAAAAACGTCTTCCCCCTAACAGATGGTATTTGCTATATTGCAAGACAGGTTCGCTTACATTATTAGTCAACAGATGGGAGGCAGTACACCTCAGGGCAAATCACACTTCACATTATCTTGCTACACACAGCGGTTGGGTTCATAGGTCAACATGTGACTCTTGAACAGACAGGCAAAAACGGCTGGCATAATATCATTCATTTGGTTCTGCAAAAATCATCAACTTTGAGGCAAAATCCATTGAAAGTAAAAAACACAAGTTCCTGAGACATACGACCTGTTTCCTTACTGAGAACAAAAGCTAATTTTTTCTTGTCTAAAAAGGCTTTCTGTAAACAGAGCCCCGAAGCTGCAAGTCGGGAATCAGCAATCCAACTGCTGAGTCAACGAGCGAGACATTTCTTTCAACTGCTCACTTCAGAGATCTTATGACTGCAGTGTCATCACTCAGACTAATGTAAGAGTCCCATTACGTTCAGCATGTTTACAATGCTTTCAAAGAACCTTATTAAATAATTGATCTTCTCTCCATTTTATGTAGTCATTAACCTTCAGAGTTACTGAGACAGCAGTAACATTTGTCATCTGTATGCAACAGCACAGTACACAGGATACTGATTAGTGGCATTCTTCCAAGAAACTGACGCATTGACACACAATAGAGAATACAGACAGACTCAGCTGAGTGGCAATGTCTGTGTGTGTGTATGCCTCCTTCCACACTGTGGTGTGACTGTCCAGTAATGGGTGCCAAGTAGCTTATGAGCTGTAAACTCACCGACTTGGTGTTACAACTTGATGTTACACCCCAACAGCTCAAATGTAAGACTCCAAACTGCTTCATGCAAGAAACAACACTATGTGGGTTTAGAATCAGAATCAGAATCAGAATGGTTTATTGACAAGTATGTATTCACATACAAGGAATTTGTTTTGGTGCGTGGGTGCCAACAATAGCAATATATACATATACAGAAAAATATATATATATAACGTGTAGTGTCCGTGTGTGTGTGGGGGGGGGTTATGGATGGATGGATGGATGCTCCATATCATTGAATCTTCAGCACATTCACTTCCACTGATACCACAAACGAATCAGTTATTACACTTAAACTGACACTTCAACGTCATTGTCACTGTTTGTATTCTGGCTGCCAATTCAACTACAACAACAAAGTGTTTTTTCAGCAGCAAGCACATGTAAATGTTCTTCAGAAAATGCATTTTTTAAATATAGTTTACGGTTAAATTTGGCTTTCCATTGAGCTCTCTTTTAATATGTAAAAACCAACCATCTACATCTGTCATCCATTCTTCCATGCGTGTTGTTGTTGAATCAAGCTCTTTCCCTCTCAATAGGACACCTGAACAGTGAATGAATGAATGAATTGTGTGCTGCTGGACTGATGAATTGTGCATGTATTGAGATTGCTATTGAATTTGTAAGTCATTATGCATCATGCAGACTGGGAGAGTAAAACATTCTATTAACCCTTTAATGGCCCAGCTCTGAAAACAGCAGTGGAAATGATTCTTTTTTGTTTGCATTTCTTAGTTTCTCTGGATAATCCAATTTACAGTAAAAGTACACGATCAACAATCTGCATACAATTTTCTCCATTAAAGTGAAACAGACAACAATTGAATTTCACATAATATGATGTAATGGTGATGAATAAATCAAATAACTAAATCAACCAATGGTCATATAAATCAACAAATAGTCACACATTTACACCATGAAAACTATATAACGGTATTTATATGTATTACTGTGTAAATATCCCGAAAATGATTTTTCTTTCAACAAAATTACAATGGAATAACATCAGTTTTATTGTTTTGAGTTTTTAAAACATGGCATTACTATTAATGATTGGGCATCACAACTGACTGGAGCAAGTTTTAAATGAACAATAATGAAAACGTTTTTAAATTTTTTGGAGATATTCATTTCCACCATTCTGTTCAGTAAGCTCTCTAAAACTAAATGAAATAAAAACGTTTGATGACATATTTAAAAACCCACCATAAAAAGATCACATGCCAAAAAAGATTTTTCTGCTGCCAATTTCAAGCTACCTGTAAGGGTCTGGGTCTAAAAACTGCAGTACACCCTCCAGATTTATTTGGGCCTAAAATACTTCAACTGAGTGCTGGCGATGGCTCAAACATGTTAACTACAATTCATTTCAACTCAAAATGTGCTCTAGCAAATGCTTGAGAAGAACATTGAAGGTTTAATGTAATTTGAAGGTTATCCAGACAAACAAACCAGTTACTAGCACACAAAAGTACAATCACTGAATCAGCAGTTTAACTGTAGGCACAACATATATGGTATATGCAAACGAGCTCCAGCTCCAGCTCAAATGCCGTACATCTCCTATGTGCAAGAAAACAAACCCAAAGATGTTTCCTCCTCTGCCAGTGAGAACCTGAATCTGCCTTTTTGCAGATGGAGCTATAAGTGGCCATATTAGGTCAGAAATACTGAGTCTGGCAATGGGGGCAAAAAGGGTCCACAGGCATCACTCTCTCTCTCACACACACACACACACACACACACACACACACACACACGACCGTTTGCAATGCTTCCTTTCTTGACTGTGGTACCTATTCAACCCCCTCCCCTCCCTCCTTCCGCCTCGCATGGGCAACTCTCTAAACGCATCCTCGGGGAACTCTCTCTCTCTCTCTCTCTCTCTCTCTCTCTCTCTCTCTCTCTCACACACACACACACACACACACACACAACACGTGCGAGCGCACACGCACGGACGCTCATATAGGAGGATCCCAGCAGAGAAGCGGGCAGTGAACGGCGGGGTGCGCACCGGACCAGCTCGTTAACTTGTCCGCTTCCTGTTTTCTCCCCCTCCTCCAGTCTCCGGCAGCTTCTGCAGCAACAACACATCGGACTACCGGGCAGACTACCGGCTAAGAGGAGGCTCCTCCAGCACCCCACACTGCCTCAGACTGGTCGTCATCGTCTGTTTTTGACTCCGGAGACTGCGGATTCTATCCTTGATCTTTTCCTGTGGATACTGAGAGTGCGCGCCGCCTCACCGAGACAAAGTCTAGGGACATTAAGTCTGCTGTTATTTGTTTTGTAGCTGGGGAATAACAGCCTCTATCCTTGTGTCGGTCCAGTTGTCGTCTCTGCACTCCCTCCGGTTTAACTGCACCGGTCAGACTTGGAAAGAGCAACAGCCTTCACCGGCGCATCAGTGAGGTAAGAGATGCGTATCTTTTAACCACACCGAACAATTATAGTCATTCGCTGTGCCTGTTGTGCCGACACAGTGGGGTCTCCTGTAATATCCTAATGACTGGCCTTTCTGCAGCAATACATAATTTCGATGGGCATCAAAGTGACTCAAAAATAAAATTGGAGATGCAATTTATTAGAGGTAGAAATAGACATTTAGACTGTATGTCATCAGTAGTTTATTCAAAGTGCAAAAATATGTGTGGACCATTTCACACTATGTACTGTCCGCCTCCAGCCTCCCAACACACACACACACACCTCAATACTGGGCCATATGGAACCCACGAATATTACATAAAACTTACATTTCTCCTCTGCACTTCCTCCTCCTCCTCTATCTTTTTCTCTGGCCCCACCTGACCCTGTTTTAAGGATACAAGATGCTTGTCTTATACCTCTGGATCAAAAGGAGATTTGGGTTTCGAAACTTTTGAATGTAGGGGGTCCAGACTGGTGACCTGTTTTAAACAAGGGGGGCACATTTTTAAAATGAAAAATCTGTCAAAACTCACATTTCATACCCTCCGTTTAGTCGTTTTGTGTCTATTTGTAGTCGTTTTGTGTTTGTAGTCGTTTCTTTGTAGTCGTTTTGTGTCTTTGCAGTCGTTTTGTGTGTATTTGTAGTCGTTTTGTGTGTCTTTGTAGTTGTTTTGTGTGTCTTTGTAGTCGTTTTGCATCTCTTTGACACGAAAAACATTTATTCCATCCAGTCCAGCTCAGGCTTATATTGATCTGATCTGATCGACTGGACATTTCCCTGTGTAGGCAGGGCTGCTCTGGTGTGATATCAGCTGGACTGGTCCCAGAGTTGCTTCAAAGCTCATTGAAGTGCAGAACAAATTGGTTGGTTGTAAAAGCTCAAACATATCCTGTCAGTGGCTGGCATTTATTATCCTCCACAGCATCTCGTCAGTTTAACGCAAGGAGCCCCTTCCTTCTTTCTTAGTCTCCACTCTCAGCTGGTCAGAGGAGCTCTGCCTGTTCATGTCTATTTTTAGTCTCTATTTACAATGCAGTAGCTATAGAGGCAAGGCGAGTCTCTCACTCTGTTTCCCTTCATCTGTGTCTTTGCCTTGTATCTCTAGTTTTCTGTCTTATCCCTGTCCTTTTTTGTCTTTACCTGTTTCACTCCCTCATGTCTCTTTCACCTTTGGTTTCTCCTTCAAGCTGCTATCTTTGCCATCATCATGGAAGCCAGACAGAGCGATTCAACACATTAAGCATTGGTAGCAGCTCACCTCAAACTGCCACCTGCTCCACCGACACGCACACAGGCAGCATATAGCCGTGCACGGCTGGGAAGACAGCGGAGGAGACAGAGGGGTAGAGGTTAATCTCTGGATGCTTTTGACCCAAATCACCATGCGACCTACATACCCTCCCCTAAAACAACCACCCACCACCCACACCCAAACATTTAAAAAGCAGCACACTCAAAGAAAAACACAACAGCCTTTTAGATGCTGAGCCACACTATGATTAAACATATTTCCGGGGCACGGTGAGTTTTTATTTACCTGTGAAAAAACACACTGGAGCCACTTGATTTGGCCTAAATGGACTTCGTGTACAGAAGAAGAAAAAGTTTGATATAAGTTTGAATAATTTTTAATAAAGCAAATGTAATTAACGTGTTCCTCATCTTCCATAATACCTGAGCATAATTTTGAGGCCAACCTGACCTCTATTAAAGGCAAAGTGTCCCAGCTTAGACTTACAGTATCCATCTGCAGAGTAACCTCTTCATACACACCCAAACCTCAACCAAACTCCACACACTGTGGCTCTGAACTCTCAGCCAACATTTATTACACTGATACGGATGTGCTTTAAAGTTGGGCCAAAGTTAAGTTTGTATTGGATTGCATCAGTTTGACTTCTAATGTAGCAAGATTACATCAACAAATCATTGTCATATTAAGGATAAATCGTGCAAAAATGAAACTACTGCCATAATGACTGCACTGCACTGTGTTTAATCATTTATTTTTGGATCTATGTCAGATTTTATGGAAAGCATTGTGCACTGTTGTTCCAGTTCAAACACAGACAAAGCCTGGTTCAGAAGGTAAACAGAGTATGTATTTAAATTGACTAGAAGTTTGTTTCTACACTGATTCAGCAGCTCAGTTGAGGAAAGAGCATCACACAGTGGGATCCAGTACAGCTCAGCCATAGTAGCAGTGTGGTTCTAAAGATGGCAGATGACCACCCACCTAGAGCCTGGTTCTGGTTCTGGTTATGCTCGAGGTTTCTACCTGTTAAAAGGGAGTTTTTATTTGCCACTGTCGCCTAGTGCTGCTCATGGTAATATCATAAAGAGCACGGTCTATACCTCCTCTATATGAAAACTGCACTGAGATAATAGCACTATATAAATCAAATTTAACTGAACTGAATTGAATGTCGATGGTTGGTCTGTTGATTAGCCGTCTTACCCTTTTGCTCCAGACTGTAATATCTCAACCATTTGGATGGAATGTTGTACAGACGTTAATGGTCCCCAGAGGATGAATCCTACTCACTATGGTGATCCTTTGACTTTACCTTTTCTGCCACCATGATGTTGACATTAAATTGAGTGAAATGTCTAATAACTATTGGATGTCACCCCACTGGATGAATTGTAATAACTTTGGATATCCCTTACCTTTTCATAGCACCATCATCAGGTCAAAATTTTAATTTGGTTCATGACCAAATATACGCCATATTTGTGACATTCCTATCAGCCTGAGCTGTACTTTGTCTTTAGTGCTAATTAGCAAATAATTAGCATTATACCAGCTAAATGTCAACATGTTAGAATTGACATTGTGAACAGATTAGCATGCTAATGTTAGCATGTAGCTGAAAGCACCATCTGTCTAATTAGAGCCTCACATAGCTGCTAGCATGGCTGTAGATGCTAAGTCTTGTTTTAATGTTGCTGACGTTCATTGTATTATTCCACAACAGTGACATTGCCTATCTTCATACATGTTTATGATTCCACAGTGAAAAATGTACTATAGGTACGTTTGTGCCCAAATTATACTTTCTGCATCCGTGTAGCCATGAGGGTATAAGTGGCACAAATTTCGCCATCTGTTCATTCAACATATGCCGACACCCAATGTTGCATGTACAGAACTGTTATGCCCATTATTATTAAGACCATTTTCAGTGTATCTCCACTGTGTATCTCTGTAAAATCCAAATGCGTCCAGAGAACGCATTAATATGGAAGTCAAAACCAGTAGGCTACAGCCAAAACACATCTTATTACATCCTGTGTGAACAAGAAGCGAAGCTTTTAGTTTCTCCTAATGGCAGATGGTGGATCGCAATGAAACGAAGACTTCCATTTCCAAAATGTTTATCCTGTTCAGTACACTTAGACAACCTTTGAGGAAGCCAGTGTCATCCATGTGACAGTAAGCAGATGAGGGTTTATGAGATTGGTTTATAGTAATTTTATCAAGGGATCACAATAAATGTGTCAACGATGTATTGGTGTTTTAATAAACTACATAGGCACCTTTAAATATGGCTGCTGGTTTAGGTGGGATGTGTTATTTTAAAAGGTTTTATCAGTAGCAACCATAATTGGACATGACTTACTCCTGGCTGGGCAACAGAAGAAGAGAGATTGCTAATGTGTGGAATAAAGGATTAACTGTTTGTAAAAATGGACAGGGAGCTCTTAGCGAGGAGGCATCTGTGGAAGACAGCAGGAAACAGACAGAAAACAGATTTCAGGAAGGAAGAAAGTGAGAAGAGCGGAAACCTGCCTCAACTAATCTTTTTGATTTAAACCTCACAGTGTAAGACAACAGTAAGCCACATGGCAACACAACAACAGTCTTTCCATGATTTTAGTCTTTAGTAAAATGTTTCCATTGAGTGGTGTCTAAGGCTTAAAGTTTGCTCAGGTTTTAATTAGCTGGTGGCTGAGATGCAGAAGATAAACATAGACATATGTACATAGGTGGCTAATGAGCAAATGACAGGCGTAGTAATTTGAGAGGAAGGCAGGACAATGGAAAAGGTAAATGATGGAGAGAGTGAGTAAGAGGAGAAAACGGCAAAAAGGGCAACATTGTTAAAAACATAGATTTAATTTAATGTATTCATACATTACATACAAAACCAAACTTTTTGCAGCCAAATATTGTTATTTCCATAATTTAAAAAGAATAATCCTTATTTATTTATTCATATTGTCAAATGTCAAATATTATGGTCTTTTTTAAGACACATTTTGATTTACACACTCATTTTGAGACTGAGACTGTAAACTTACACTTACACCAAAATCACCTTTGTTTCACCGTGATTAAACATAGCATCATGACTTCAGTTCTCTAAATGCAAGATACAATGATGGTGGTAGATGTACCACATATAATATACTTACATGATACCATGCTAAAAGACTGAGGCTAAAGTTACAGTTACATAATATTAAATCAATATAGTTGATTCAGACAGTCTGATTTAGAATTTCCTGGCAGGGATTTTTCTGTACACGGTGTGCCATCACACACCTCCTTTACATTCTAAGGCCAGTCTACCCCAGAACTGCGCATCCCTCTTTTAGAAAGACAGCGGCAGTGACTGAGGCAGAGAAAGAGTGGAAAAGAAAGGCGAGAATGAGATAAATTAGTAAAAGAAAAACGAAAAAGACAGCAGACAAACAGAGAGTCTGGGGGAGAGAGAAGCAAGAAAAGGAGACAGGAAAAGAGGTGTAGAGGCTGGGAAACAAATGAATGGAGCAGACAAATAGAAGTGAGAGTGGGAAAGAGGGAGAGAGGGGGATATAGGGAAGAAGGAGATGGTGAGTGATGGAGTTAGAAAGAGGAAAGCATTCAATCCTCCTGTCGTCTCTGGAGGATGCCACTGAAACCTGATCTCAGCCAGGCGCTCTGCCTCTCTCTGCCTCTCTGTCTAATATTGGTAAGACAGTTTGTCATGTAATATTGCACCTGGTGTTTTCCTCAAACTCACCAAAGGACACACACATACACACACCTCACTATGTCATTATACATTTCTCAGTCTGGCCTTTGTTGAGCCTCAAGCTTTTTTTTTCTCTCCACTTTTAAAAACAAAACAGTTAAGTAGCTGAAATCAACCGTTTACATGTACGCCGAAGGCTTTTACGTGTTCAGACAGATGATTGATTAGTTCTGTTCAACAGTCTTAAATGTCCCTTTTGTGGAGGAAAAAATTGATCAGTAACTGCTAGTTAATGCTTTTGGTTGTTTAAATTTTGATGACCTGGTATGTAAAAGTTATTTTACTTTTACTTTTAAAAAAGGGGGCAACAGCAAGTTATAACAGCTTTATAATGTGTTAATCTGTGAGCTCTGAGGTGCTGGTAGGCGCATTTTGTTACCTTCAGAGAGCTAGCTGTTTCCAGTCTTTATGCTAAGCTAAACTCACTGGCTGAAGTCTTATAGCTTCATATTCATCTTACAGACATGGGAGTGGTATTGATCTTCTCCTATAATTCTCGGCAAGAAAGCAAATAAGGGAATCTCCCAAGTATTTATTTAATAGACAAAATGTATAATGTTCTGGTATGGAACATTACTTTCTAATGCATGTAATATAGAGTAAAATCACATTTTTACTGTATATTATCAGTTTTTGAACCATCATTCTCACATCATTCAAACATCTATTTTATTGTTATGGTTTATTCAGTTTATTAGCATCCTGACCATGCGGTGAAGTAGGTGTTGAATTCAGGGCTGCTATTTCCTGCCTCAAAATGCCCCCTTACTCACTAAACTGTCAATAAGGACAACTGCATAATATCAAGTGTTATTTAATGTCCCTTAAAAATACCATTGTTGTTTCTATATTGAAGCACCTCAGTGAGATCGATTGTGAGTGCAGACTAGACAAGCACTCAGCTTACCCGACTCACACACACACGCACTCGAGGGTACACGAACACAAATACACACACAAGAGGGGAAGAGCATTGTTGAGAGGGTATGGTGGACACAGAGCGTGGGTGGGCAGTGACAGAGAGAGGGAGAGAGAGAGATGGAGGGAAAGAGAGAGGGAGGGAGAGAGGGAAGGAACAGGCAAAGAAAAAGACACAGCAGAAGAGAATAAAGACAATATTGCTGTAGAGAGTTGACCACTGGCATGATTGGCTTTCTTGGCTGAAGTATCCTGAGGTCCAAATTCACGTCTAATAATTAACTAATATCTGATAGTACTGATCCTAACATATGAGACAGAGGTACAAACTGTCACAGCCCAAAATACATTACACAAAAGTCCTTCCTTTCACTGTAACTCTTCACAACCACTGTGTGTTTGCCTCAGTGGGTTATGTAAAATTCTAAATATACTGTATTTAAAGGAATATTTTAACATTTTATTCACTTTATTTTTGAGTGTGATGAAAAGATTCTCACCACTTTCATATTTGTATGTTAAGTAGTAAGAGTCAGTACATGTTTATCTTACTTTAGCATAAAAACTGAAAACAGGTGGAAACCTGATTCCGTCCAAAATTTTAAAATACAGCTACCAACACCTCCAAAGCCCACCAATTTACAAAATGTATCTTGTGACCTGAAATGCAAAAATGTAGTTATGTGTATGGGAGTTATGTGTTGGATTTATCTATTCAGAAACAACAGCTCAGACATCCTGCTACTTCAGGGCAGTATTACTGGCTATAGTGTGTGTTGCTTATGTCTTAGGAAGTACCAATCCTGGCAACACTCATCTCACAGAGTGAAGTTTTGTGTTGGGACACCACTGCATTTCAGAAGCACACGCAAGAGGATGGGGGAGGGGGAGGACGGAGGGCAAATGGAAAGAAACGGGCCGCATCAGCAAGTACATGCTGTCCTTTTCTTCTTTTTGGCCACAGAAGGAACACATTTTCTCTTCAACTTCCCTTCAGCTATTGAAAATCACCTCTACTCTAACCTGCAGTCATGAATTGTGGTATGACATTATCAAAGTACAGGTGGCAATATAGGCTACAAGACATTTAAGAAAATTTGCATATAATTAATGTGCTGTTGAAAACTGCCGTCATGTCGGTTGCAAACGTAATTAAATTTGGCATATTCATCAAAGCTGTGGAGTTTTTCCTAAAGTGGAAACATGCAGCCCGAAGGACACAAAAGAAGGCAACTGAATGTATCCTGTGGTGTTAAGTGGGTCTGCCAGTTTTGGCAGCACTTGTTTGTAACTCTCCCACTCTCCCTTCCTGTAGGTGGAATCGCTAAGCAGCGGTTAAAAATCAGATGTACTTCACGATGTTCTTGCTGCAGGGCACAGGTGTATTGAATTTGTCTGCTATTTAATAGTGTTATGTACTGTATAAATATAACTCTGGCCTCCCCAATGTGCTCAGGTACAAAGCCCTACATTAAGCTGCAGCCATGGATGAGATGGACCTGCCCCAGATGAAGAAGGAGGTGGAGAGCCTCAAGTACCAGCTGGCCTTCAAACGAGAGAAGTCCTCCAAAACAGTGACTGAGTGAGTAGTACAAGAGCAAACATTTGCACAAGTTCAAGTTCAAGTCCCAAACAACGGCGATAAGTAGCTGTGATGTTGAAAATAAAAATGGCTTTGTTTTTTTTAGCACACTGAAAACATCAAAAATGTAGTTAGACACAGTGTGTAAAACTTAAAAAGTTGCTCATCCACTCACACTTGGATCACGTTTGTAACTGAAGATGTTAAGTAAAACAGATGTCTTACTGTATTTACAATTCAGCCTTTTTTAAGAAAGCAGCAGAGTTAGTTGAGGAGATGAAAACCACATGCACCTCATGTTAGTACGGTAAATATGAAGCTACAGCGAGCAGCACAAATGCTGGAAACGAGGAAACAGCTAGCTTGGCTCTGTTCAACAGTAACAAAAGCTTCTACCAGCACCTCTAAGGTTCACTAATTAACACACTGCCTCTTGTTTGTTTAATCCATACAAAAATAAAGTGCAAAAATAGGAATTGATGCGCCTGGCCAAGAAATACTCCGGCACATAACCCAACATAAAACCACAATGTGTCGTTTTTACACATTTCAGTTTTTCAGCTAGCCTGGCTTTGTCCAAATGTAACAAAAACACAACATATGTTGTGTTAACAGTGAGCAATAGCAGTAAATGCTGGTAGGTGGATATTGTTACTTTTGGCCAGAGCCAAACTAGCTGTTACCCTCAGTCTTTGTGTAAGCTAAGCTAACTGGCTGTTGGTGGTAGCTTCATTGGTATCAATTTTCTTGAACACCTGACAAAAAAGCGAGTATATTTCAAGTATATTTCACAAAACCTTTCCTTTAACAGACAATATTCACACTATTTTCTGGTATGAAATATTACTTTCTAATAGGTTTAGACTGTAAGAAAATATTCAGATTAAAAGCTTATACTGGAATGATGAAAAAAATGTATTAAGTTCTTATTTTTATTGTATAGTTTTCATTTTTAAAAGACATCCATGCAGCATTGTAACAAGATATAAATAAAGAGTTAAAGAGACAGTTAAAGAAAAATACAATAAATATCTTTTGAATTGTTGTGTAAAAAAGGGCTGAAAAAGGTTGTGTGAGATGGTCGAAAGCTCCAGAACAAGTGACTAACTGGACTGTGAGTGGAGACTGTTTAACTAACTGCTGTTTCCAAGGTAACTCAAGTGTTCAGTGGTTTATTATTTAGTATTATTATTATTATTATTATTATTATATTACACACTGATATAATAAACACTACCCGCAGATGATTTGGGATATGACAGCATTAGTCATTGCGCCACAATGATAAAACAGTGATGTGACTTCATTAGCTAATGCTGCCTTGAAGCCTGTTGTCACAGCCACAGCTCACATCGAAGCATTATGCAAAGCTGCAGCCGTCATTACGTTCTGTGCAGCACTCTCTTTGTCTGTCTACTGCAGTGCCATAGACTAAGGGCCAATCAAGGAAACTCAGAAGAAACACTTCATCTGAGACTTCATCAGCACTGCTAGACAGGACGGTCTTTCGACTAGGTCTGTTTTTCATGTAGAGTACAAAAGAATTCAGGGTCAGTGTTTGGAAACCCTGTAACTCTTTTGAATATAAAAAACGATTGGAAAAAATAGGCGAAGCAGTGATGGAAAGATTGCTTTGTTTTAGTTAGTTAGTAAGTGCTGTTACATTATGGATAATCTACTGAATGTGGACAGGTGAATGGACAGGGAACTAATTCAATTACAGATATGTTACAAACCAATATATATCCAACATTTGCCAACATTAGCCATCATAAGCTAGGTAGCAGAAAAATCTCTGAGTGGACTGACGCGAGCAAGGGTGTATTTTATTACTTATGAATTCAACGTTTCATTTGTAAGAGTGAAGAAGAATGTGTTAGTTCTTATGTTCCAAGTTAAGGACGGGTTTGAAATTTTGGGAAATACACTTATCTGCTTTCTTGCCAAGAGTTACATGAGAAGACTGACCATTCTCATGTCTGTAAATATGAAGTTACCACCAGTGGCATGTTAGCTTAGCTTAGCATAAAGACCAGAATCTAGGAAAAAACAGCCAGCCTGACTCTGTGCACCCAATCCACCACATCTAATGCTCACTAAATAACATGTTGTGTCTTGTTTGCTTAACCCGTACAAAAGACGAGGTGTAAAAACAACATGTTGTGGTTTTATGGGCTGTTACATGTGGGGCTAAAGGCACAGGAAGTTGCTGTGCCCGGCCAAGCTAAGATAACAATCCTCATCCAACTCTCGTGAAGAAAGAGAAGAACTTAAGTCAGATTACCCAACTTTGATGTATATTGTGAATGGTTACCTGTATTAAAGTTTATGCAGAGCAAATATAAATTTGAGGTTTTAATGGATGTGATTTCAACTGCTGTAAAGTACACTATTTTGGTTAAATAAGTAAAGTAAAACCTTCTCCAAAAAGTAAAAGTACACAAAAAGCAACAGTTGCAGAGGTAATTGTACTTAGTTACTTCTGGCTGCTCAGACTCTCCCTCTCTTTCTTGCCTTGTATGGAAAAGAGGATGGATTGTGGTAATAAACTTCCTCTGGAATTTGAAAAATGTCTCTATCTCTCCACAAAGCTTGGTAAAGTGGATAGAGGATGGCGTCCCAGAGGATCCCTTCCTGAACCCGGAGCTGATGAAGAACAACCCGTGGGTGGAGAAAGGAAAGTGCATCCTTCTCTAGAAGAAACCAACCACCCTGCCATGACCTATCAACTTTAACCGCCCTGACCAACACACACCTACTGATGAACCCTGAACCTGACCCTCCTATCCTGGCCTGTGAGGGCCGTGGCAGGACAGCGCCTCCTTAACCTCTCACCATGAATGTACGACAGCTGATATCCCCCAACTTCACTGAACACACATCCCAACAAGGGCACAGAAACACACACTGACAGACACACACTCACTATCACTCCAAACTTCGGGTTTTTCCTTGACTGCCACACATTCACTGCAAGTTTATTCCTGCCACGGCAATGCATCATTCGAATGATATATGATGATGATGATCAATACTCCTATTACACGTCTTTATATGGATATACAACGACTTATTTATGCAGCTGCCAGTCTCTAGCTTTCTCTCTTTTTCAATCTCTAGTCTTTATTGTGAGCATAGCTGTATTTTCTTTCATCCATTTTTGATGAGTTGTTCAAAACCATAGAATCACATTCTCACAGCCAGACTGACTGCAGATCTGCAAATCGAACTGCAGTCTGCCTGGGTTTTACCTCCACTACCTGGAGGTCAAAAACACCCGAAGAAGAATAGCTGAACAATAACAGTTCAGCTAGCTAGCTAACAACTATCTAAAAGCTAACACAAACACATGAGTAATTCATATTTAGTGGTTTGAGCAAATCTATCTCCATTGCTTCTTGGATGTATTTATGATGAGCTTTTTTGATATCTGAACATTATCTGATCCACCCAAGACTCACAAAGCGACTGAGTGTAAATGTGTCTTTGTTCGCATTTGAAGCATTTCCCATCCAACATGAGGGCAGGTGTAATATATTATATGCCTATACTGCAAGCCATTGTAACAGTATTAACTATCTTTAACGACAATTTTTTAAGCCTTTATAGTGCATTTTCAAATGACAAACATGTTTATTGTTAGCTAATTGCACTTCAAACCTAAGTAACAAATTATGCCACTATTACTTTTTAAAAAAAAAAGATCAATCCCGAGGATTTGTTATGTGGAAACCAACTTATTAATTGTCTAAAGGTGTCAGTATGCTTGAAACAAACGAGTTCGTACACTGTCGGAAGACAAAAGGGTTTATTGCTGTTCATGACATCCACGTCATAGAGACAAGGGAAACCCTTACACTAAAATGAAAGAACATGCATAAATGAAGAAAAGTTCAAGAAGACAGCTAATTTTGCCACGTTTTCAACTTTCACAGCCATCTTCCCACAACTTGCAAAGCACGGTTATCACATGTGCATTCTGCAAGCTGTGTTGTTTTGCTTCAGTGTCATTGCATCAGAAAGTGTCATTGCAGCTCTGCATGTGTTGTCAAAGCAGAATGGCACTATCGGTCTCTGGGGGGTGGGGGTGGGGGGTTGCTTGTACTGTTCCTTCTCCTCCTTAGCTTCAGCCCCTAAGGACAACACACAAATATTCACACACACACACACACACATACACACACACACAATCTCTTTCCACACATGTACAGACAGACCACTTTAACTTATTAACTTATTGAATAATACTCGGCTTATTTATTTATCTATTTATTGACAAGACTTTTCACTCCCCTTAGTTTTTGTTTCCTTCGTCTGCACTCCCTCTTCCTCGAACCCCAACTTTAAAGAAACAACAGAAAATGACCCCCCACCCAAAAGAAAACAAGAAAACAAGACTACACCTTGCCAGATCACCATCTACTACTGCCTTGTACACAGTTTCCTTAAAACAAGAATGTAAATATGTGGCATGATCACAGCTGACCTCAGAACTGGCCTGCGTGTGCGTGCATGAGTCTGTAATTGTCTGTTTATGTGCGCATTCTTCTTTTTTTTTCTAATTGCACAAATTTGGACATTAGGCTCCCTTGTGGATTGTGAAGCACATACACACACATGCAGCTGTGTCACACACACAGGCAGGCCTGAGGCCGAGCAGATCGACAACACACAGACACACACACACACATACACACGCACACTGCTTAGTGAGAATGTGTATGAGGGGAGGAGTGGCAAGGATGTGGGATTCTCTAAATGACTTGGGACAGGGGAGCCTCACATCATCTCAGTACTGTAATGAGTCTCATTATATACATTTTCTTCAAGATAACCCAGTTCCCTAAAGGCTATTCAGTGCTTGAATGATTTTGGTCCTAATATGTGTAACCGCAAATATTTCATTTCCCTCTTTTACACTGAATTTAAACAAGTATGGCTCGTGACACGTTAATAAATTGTTTTTATCAAACATGCTTGCATTTATCTTAGGACTGCACTTCTTACTTCCTGTAAAACATCTAAGAAGCAAATATTCCATCCAATCATACTCACATGTTACAGACTTATTAAATAACTTTAAATGATGCCAACGAATTTAGGATGTCCAGTACAACAATAAGCATGTATGCAACATGACGCCTCTAAACAGAGCCATTTTAGAAGTCCCATGGTTCACTGAGAGGCATGTACAGTATGCACCTCCCTTATTTAGGACTATGGTTATTTTATTTTAAAGGTTTAAATGTTGGAAAGTAGAATGTATGTTAACTAGTTGACAGAATGATGCTAAAGCTTTGTGTTACAATATAGCCTTGCAATTTCATGATGAACGCCTGAAGAGGGACTGTTAAAATGGCTTCCACAGTACAAAGAACTGAAGTTGTGAGCCTCAGGTTTGTAGCCTTTCCAGTGTTAGATCATTCCTTCTTACAACACAATTTGAGGATTCAACGGTTAAAATCTCCTTTTTCTAGCTCTTATAACACCACTGGAAAAGCAACAAATGCTGCCCGCTACAGTCTCACAGTGGCCTAGCTCCAAAAAGTACATAAGAGGATTCCTGAGTCTGCCTGTCCCCTGTCTGTTTTCTGGTCAACTGTAACTTTACTTGTTTGGTTTGTTTTTATATAATCATCTGAACGTGCGTACGTATGTATGTTATTAATATTACAATGACAGCATAAAAAAATGTCTAAATATCTAGCAACATATTCCTTGTGAGAGTGCTTTGGAAAAATTATTATGCATCAGATCAACTCCTAGTGTAAAGATGACAATGAGCAATAAATTAAAGATCATTTTTTATTGAATGTTTTACAAAACATTTATCTTATTGAATAAAGTAGACGATTTTTAGACAACTTGGTTGTCTTGGTTGTTTTTTTATGTGTTTTGCATGTACCTGTTGAAGTATATTTCAACTGCAAATCTACAATAAGAGATTTGAATCACCGACTACATCCATGATTTAGTCTGATCCGGCTCATTGACAGCTAGAGGTGACATCTTCTAGTGCCAGAGCCAGAAAAGAAAATAGGTTGTGAAGTTGACTTGCAGAAATAATAACTCTTTAATCGACATATCTCTTTAGTTATTGTGGTTATGTTACTTTAGTTAAATGTTGACTGAAAATGACATTAAGCAGGACAGATGCATTACTTCAAACTGGGCAAAATAAAACAAAATAACCCTTTCTCTAAACCATAAACTAATGTGCACATGTCAGATTGAACAATGAAGTGACACAAGATGGCAAGTCAGCCTGCTTTAGAGGGTTTAATAAGAGAGACAAAATAAAGAAATATAAGAAATAAGAAATAGGAACCTTTGTTAAATAATCTATGCTAGTGATATTCATGGATATACTAGCATTCATTTTCTTGGAAAGTCAGCTGGTTATCCCAGTTAGCGAGCAATTATGTATCAAACTAGCTGCTATGTAATGAGGCAGTAGTAAGAGTGCTAACATTCAGATTTCTTAGCATCTTGTTCTTTTTGATGATGTTCCTTAGCCTTGGTGTTTTCTCCTTCATAGACAATAGCACCTGGCTAAATATACACACTCAACAAATGGCAAAGAAAGAAACTTTTGTTAAAATGTCAATGTTAGATATTCATGACCATATTAGCATTCATGGTCGTGAAAAGTCCGGTGATCTAGTTTACCAGCAAGCCACCATAAAAAGAGCTTACATCCAAATTCTCAGCATTTTTCCTGCTTCTTGTCTTTTTGCCTTGCTTCAGTCTGATGTTTGTAAGCCAGAGAAAAGTTTAACATAACATGACTACTAACACAAAACTACTAAATACTAAACCCCTGAAGGCTAGAAAGGTGCCTGATTGAAGTTGGTGGTTTTAGCTCCTTCCTACAGCAACACTAGACTCAAACCTCCAAAAATGTCAAACAAAGAAGCATTTGCTAAATTATCAATGTTATGGATATTCATGATCACATTAGTATTCATGGTCTTGGAAATTCAGCTGGCCATCTAGCTTACCAGCCAGCTAGCTAGGCTGCTGCAAAATAGTTTTTTTTTGTTTTTCAGGCAGTTGATTACGAGCCTTCAAATTCTTAGCATCTTTTCCTGCCTCTTGCCTTTTTGCTGGCATTCAGTCTGTTGTTTCTTAGCCAAAGAAACAGCAACTCTTTGGCTCTGAGCAGCTCTTCCTCCGGGATATGTATATGCAAAAGTCTTTAAGTTCAAATCTGCAAGAGAAGACGAAGAGAGAGAGAGAGAGAGAGAGCTGAATGATAGAGCAAGAGACCTGGAGAGAAAATAAAAAAGACTGACAGATAGGAGGTAGAGACAGAAGAGGCAGATGGTCCTATAGAAGGCCACACTCAAGGGTAAGACGGAAAGCTACAGTCTCTTCTCCTCCTTCCCCTCCACTGCTTCTTGTAACTCATGAATAATAGAAAACAGGAGATACGGGAGGGCTCTCACTTTTTTCCACCAGTGCCTCTTGGTCTCTCACTTTCTCTTTCTCTCTATGTCTATCCTTGGCTACCTTTTTTCTCCACCTCATCCCTCTCACTTCCCTCTCAATATAAATCCACAGTGTGCTGTGAAGGAAATGTATACAGCAACATAACATGTAGCGTGAACAACCAAAAATACATCAGCTGAACTGCTGGGGATTACTGCATATGGTACAACCCATGAAACACACTTGTTTCAGATCCAGCCTATGCAGCTTTTGAAAGATGAAATAACACATTCAATCTCTTAAAAAAGAAAAAGAAATCACACTTTTGCTCAATACAATACGCATGGGGATTATATGACCAATAGCTCATTGTGGCTAATGTTAGCTAATGCTAGTTCACTTTAGATAGATTATTGTATAACTGCCATTACTGAGTCAGTTTGACTCTTCTTTGCTTATGCTTTACCCATTATACAAGTCAGTGACTTGTGGCCACACAGGCTGGTGTTTGCAAAAGTTACACAATCTGGCTTTAAATAACCACCACTGCAACACTGAGTTGACCAGCGTTATGTGAAACACACACATTGATGTTATTGTACTCTCATTTCTCAAAAAGAGTCAAATCCCCCCCGACGCATACATTTAAATGAGTCAGTACTCAGCGGGAGAGAAAAACCCAGCAGCTGGCTAATTTCATACCATGAAGAAAACAAACAAATAAATCAGTTCATATCTCTCTACAAAGGGAGCCCAAAAATGAACTTTATAATTAAAAAAACCCCACGGTGAATGTTCTGTCAGTGTTATCTGATGTTAGGGAAAATATTTTACTTATTTGGGGAAAAAAACATAACTTAATGCCACTTACTAGTTTTCTCCAGAGCTTTTAACCATATCGCACTGTCACATAACAAACTTGACAAACTACAGTTTCCACATTCAAGAATGGACTTTCATCTTTCATAACTTACAGTATATTTAACACGAATTGCCTAAATGCTAATTATGACTTTTTTATCAACACTTTTAGGTCCTGTTTTTTCTGTTCTATTTTTATATGCAACTTTTTTCAATCTAACTGGTTGATAAATTAAGAGATACTTTTAATGAAGAGCATTATAATACATGTTTACTAAGCTTACTTTAAGTAAAGTAAGTGGTTAATTTACTTTCCCCAATGCAGCAATCAATCTTTCTTCTTCTTTGAACTTCCTCCTCCTCTTTTGCCTTTCCTCCTCCTCCTCCTCTCTCTTACAACATTATCTTACATCTTAGCTAGTACAAACAAATGCAGGCTCATGTCTTTGGACACTGTGTTGGAAAACCTTGGAGAGCAACACAGCAGAACAAAATGCAACCAATCCTCCAATCTTTCCTAACCTAATAGTTTAAATGACCATTTAAATTGTGGCATGTGATTTGTTTGGGGAGCTTCTGAACGTGAAACAGAGCCCCAATGCGCCATGCTCATAACATCATGCAGTTACCTTTGGGCGACTGAGGATGACATCTCAGCTTTCATTTATTGCTCTGATATTCACACATTTTCAACACCGGTGTGTCAATGTCAACGTCAAATTGTTTGGAGACGGTGGGGCAGCTGACTCTTGTTCAGGGTGTGTCTGTCTGCTTTTTATGGGTCAGCTCCCCTCAATCCCTTCGACACACACTGACACACACATGCATTCACTAATGCACTCAATTCCCCTCACCCTCGCTCCTAAATCCTCACCCCCATTGTCCCTTTCCCCCTGAAATCCTCAAACGATCAGATCTCAGACACACACACACACACAGACACACACACACCACCCCTCTCCCCTCTCCTCACTCTGTTTCCCAAGTCTGTCTGCAGTCAGGGCTAATGCACTGGTTAATGGCCCTCTAACCTCCTATTCACTCTCAGATTACACTCGTGCACACAGAACTACACACAACCGCGCATGCCAGTACATCTCCGCATGCATGTGCAAATTCACATTCATGCATGGACTTAAACACACACTGGTAAACATGGACATGTGTTCACATACTTACATACACACACACACGCACACACACACACACACACACACACACACGGATGCATATATACAAACACAAAACAGGCACTAATGGCCTGCCGGTCCTCAGCATGTACATTCACGAGTGGATTAGGATTAACACTCCACCCGCAACACCACTACACACACACACACACACACACACACACACACACACACACACACAAACAAACACAGTGTATACAAAGAGAACCAGAACCAATCTCTAATGCACATTCTGCTGGTGGTAATCTCTCTCTCTCACCCATCACACACACCAGGCTGACTGCTTTCTGTGCTGCTGAGATCAGCAGATTAAACATCAGCTTGAATTTGCGTCACACATTCTGAAGACCTCTATGTTAGTTTGCTACAAGCTAAGGAGAGTGTAATGGGGTATTCATGCTATCACACAACAGTGTGCCAGAGTGATAGCAACAGCAGTTATGCTAGTAAAACGATCCACTAAATAATTTTTTTTCTTTTCCATTTTAATTAGAATGTTTTTTATAGGCAGCTTTGAAGGCAACATTGTGTGTCACTGCTTTACAGAAGTGACTTAGAAAGATGTGTTTGTCTTTCTCTATTAGATGTAGGCTATTTTTGGCATTGAAAAACATTCCGTCTCTCCTTCTCTCTAACTCCTTAAACTCAAAATGTTTTCTGTCTCTTTCTGCCTCAGTTTTCTCAAAAGATAAGACCTAAATGTGTTTCTGTTTCCCTGCCTGCTCCTGCAGATTACTGAGCTGATCCACTGATCGGCGCAGTGGATTCCCTCGTATTTAGGTTCCCATCAATACTCATTATCGCAGCAAGGGTTAATCCACCAGAAGCTGCAGCTCAGACACTCATATAACACTCTGCTATATCCAGATGGAGCTGTCAAGAAACTCAAATGTTTTTACAAGTCTGTGCCAGCTCTGGGCAGGTTTTAGTGGCACACGCTGCATGCAGCAGAGTTACTGCTGAACATTTGCTCAGCCTCTGAGAAGTATTTGACTTTTGCTCTCCTCTCAGCTGTCATAGGGTGAAAAAACTGTGTATTACACAAAGTCTTTTTTCTAACGATGAAAATATTAATGATATAAAGTGGAAAAGATGCCGTTTGCATGACTTCTACAGAGCCTATCAGTACAAGAGATGTGCCGCATTGCATGGTTCATCACTAAGAGTCACTCTTACTGATGAACCTCACCCGTTTTACAGGGCTTTACAGTGAGTTTCAGCTCATTGTTTAGCGACTAGCTGGAAAACATAGTGGAGCCTTTAGCAGCTAAAGATAATATTTCAGCGTTGTGTTCACAACTTGTTTCTGCTGTAACCAAATGGCCAAAAGCATCAGTCAGTGCAGGTTTAAAGAAACAGTTGGACATTTTAGGAAATTATTTGCTTTCTAATGGTAAATATGAAGCAGCTGGTTAGCCATAAAATCACAATGTATCATTTTTATACAGATTAAACAAACGACACATGATTAATTGGTGTGCTTTAGAGGTGCTAGTAGCCAGGCTAGCTGTTTCCACTTGTTTGCAGTTGTTGTGCTAAGCCAAGCTAACCGGCTGCTGGTAGCAGCTTCATATTTGGTGTATCTATCTTCTCATCTCAGCAAGAAAGCAAATAAACATGTTCCCCAAAATGTGAACTATTTGCTTTTAACTTGTAAGAAAACTAAGGCTCTCTGTTAATTTAAATATTTCCAACTCTCTGGGTCGTTTTATGTCGACAAAGATTACCAGGTCTAATTGGATTAACACCTGCTACAGCTGACTCGTCAAAGACAATCAACCGATGTAACATAGAATCAGTACAAAAGGGGCTTACAACAACTTAAGAGATGTCACTGCTACTGCCTATTAGGATGTTACATTCCCACAAACAGATTAGGCTCTCCTACATCTAACAGTAACATAAAACATCTCAGGCATAAAACATGCATACATGATTGCAGATACAAAAGTAATTCAAAGCCTGAAAAATGCAGTCGTTTGATATTCTTGCAAATAAACCAAAGATGATCTGGGGGAGGCAAAGTGTTTCATTTCCTCTTAGTTTACTTAAAATATCAGGCACTTGGATAATCACAGCTTAACAAAGATCCTGAAAATACAGCCTCTTAGCTGATGACGTACAGCTCCATATGTAGATGCTGGTAAAGTTACATATCGTAATATTCCAAGCTCCATCAACCCTACACCCATTAACCGAGCAGTAATCCAAGCTCAGCACTACAAGATCAATAATAACCCAGCAAACAACTTGGTCGCTCAATTCACATATCCCAGCCAGATCAAATATGAGGTCAGGTCATTGGGGGAAGAGCAACCATGATGTACTTTGGGGGACGGGGAGGGCTTTTGCTGTATTCAAGTGGTAGTGGAAAGATCAGGATGATTGGAACTTGAGAGCTGGCTGCCAAACACTGCTGACACCCTGTGCTGTCACAAAATCAGACCAACGCAACAGACGTGAAGCCAACATGGTTCTCACCAAAAGATATGAATATGAATTAGTATTTTTTTTTTAAATATGTTGTCATGTCTCAGTCTCCCACAGTCCATGAATGCAACACAGCACACAGGGCAGCCTGAACTGTCAAATTGTAAAAATCACGCAAAAACTGTAATGTTGCTTAAACATCCAGATCAGAATCAGGAACAGTTACGAGGGACATCGGCTGCATGTGCTGCATGTGCTGAATATGCCATTAAAGAGGCCGGTTTTGTTGAAGGCAGAGAGGGAGCAGGAGGATCATGTGAGTTTCCTGTTGAGAATATTTCTATTGCAGCTTCATTCATGAAAGTCTATTCCAGTGTATATATTTGAAACCATGAAAGAAACTGTTTTAAATGTGCAGTTTCAACACTCTCGCCAGTTTTCAGTACACATTGGTTTTCTACAGAGAAAATTCTGAGCTTCACACCAATACTCCAGTATAAGTAAAACTAGTGCATGCAACATCCTACTTAAAGGGAAACTCCTTTCTGTTGAAGCAGAAACAGAAATTCTCGCTCTGAAATCTCACGAGAGGTTGACTTTTTGCAGAAAGATTCAAGGATCTTACTCTTTAACTGTCTTTGTAGCAATCCTTTCCATGATGTTTCCAGACCCTTTGAATAACAGTCTGCCAGGGGCAAAAACACACACTTTTAGTGGACAGACTTTTTATGAGCGCAATTGCCCCCAAGAATTACTTTGTAGCCATTGCAGCCTGTTCGCGGATGCTGGCAGAGGCGATCTACTGGACCAATTCCAAAACTTTTGGTATTAGTCATTTAGACCACAAAATGTGTAATAAATAGCACCCAGGTTTAAAAATACTAAATAAAAGTACAAAAGTACTTTGAGCGAAATCTACTTAAAGAATCAAAAGTCAAAGTAGATGATATGCAGAAACAAGATTGTATATGATTGTATGTCATAATATATATATATACATATATATATATATATATATATATATATATGAGTGTGTGTGTGTGTTGTTTATACTTGGGTAGTTCATCTATACAATTACATTAAGTTTTATAAACTCATAATATGTTCTATATGTAAAATCTAACAAGTAACTATAGCTGTCAAATAAATGTAGACCACTCTAATATATCTCTAATAAACAGCATATTAGAGATATATTAGAGTGGTTGTATAAAGTTGCACAAAGTGGAAATACTCAGCTATAATAGTAGTACCCCATAAAACTACTTCAGATAAGTACTTAGGTAAATGTATGTTCCACCACTATCTTACGCACAGTAACATACACAGTACACTAGAGGAGACACGGAGACTTAAGGGACTCAACAGGTGTGTCGGGTCAAATCTATGACCTTTTGACCTTTTGGATCATCAGTTTAAACACAAGGCCGCAGTGTCCAGCCACGGACAAACTGCACATATCCTGAAGGTCTGACACCAGTATCGGAAAACTTTATTTGCAATCTCGTCCACGAGATCATGGCTTTTGTGAAACCAGAACTTGATGAGTTGATGCTGTATTTGAGAAGTAAAACCTATGAGGAAAATCCTTCACATAAGCTCTTTTTATGCAGTTCTCGCAGGACAAAACGCTGTTGCTGAGCCAAGATAATCCTGACAAATTTACACAAGCATTCTTTATCTGCCTTTTACCATGTATGATCATTTTTGTGCTTCAGAGGAATGTCCAGAAGAACTGCTGCATCTTGTGTAACAATAAAGAATGCGTGATTTGGAAATATAATGCTGTGTGGCAGTGATGAAACTAGGCTACAACAGATGGCTACCATGACATTTGGACTGGGATTTTCAGGCTTTCCTTTACGCAGAAATAATACCAGGTCAGTCGAGGCTTTCCTCCTACTTTTGTCTCCGCTGGCGTTGGCATGACATCTTTCCACCGAAGATGTCAAATTAGACCACCTGCTAACACGATATATAAAAATCTAATGTACATGCAGTCTGAGGGTTTTTACAGCAGCTTCTGTGCAGTCATGGTATTGTGTCAAAATCTTGAAATGCTAACTAAATGTTATTTAATCTATTGGAAGTGGATAAGGATTTTTTTTCTCGTTGTTTACTATGCAACTGGCAAAAACGATGACATTATGTACAAACCTGTGGGTTTCCAATGAGAACGTTTCTTTGTGGACTAGTGATGGTAAAAATCTCTCTCAGATGACGAGATGTCACACAAAATGTTTTCTGTTGACTACAAAAGTGTAGCCATCCTTCATCTGTTATATTGTACTGTATATTCTGTTCACAGTAATAGTAATTAGTATGTAATTATTTTGGCCACTTGAGGGCAGGAGAACAAGCCGAAAACACAACAGTGACACTTTTTGTGTTAGCAAAAAGTAGCTTATTTTCACATCCACAGATATGGAGCAACATTAGCATTCACTTGAATACGTGTTTCTGAGCACCTGACAAATGTAAGTCCTATATAAACTCTACTATGAGTTCTGTTTTGGTCTTCACCGACTCCTAAGGGAAATATCTGGCTCTGTAGCTGCTAAATGTCACTAACTTTCTATGTCTGCAATTTGAGGATGGGCAGGTAGTGTACAATTGGCATATCAGGGCTTTTTCACAGGAAACAGCTGCCTGGTGTGACTGAAAACAAGGTTGATGAAAGATGACCCAAACAGTAAAGTAGTGGGCCATGACACCACAACAATGAGCTAAAAGACACTAAAACTCTGTAGAACTGAGGGGAACAACAGAATTGGTGATAATACCCTGTGTGACCCCTTTTGCATTAGCCATTTGACCCAGCCTTCTTCTTTATTTTTTCTGTCAACGAATGCCATTAAATGACCAAAACCAACAATGAGTCACTATATTAAGCTCAATACAAGTCAAAAACACACACAAAAAGCCAAAACATATACAAAAACGGAAACGCATGGCTTTCTGCAGAAAGACAAATAACCTAACAGCAAACACGTTGTAGTTAGTCCTGGGAAATGTCCTTTGCGTTGATTGGATGTGCAGTGATTTTCGGCTGCATTTGTTTTCGGGGTTTGTGTGTTTTTGACGTTTCTCCTAACCGATATGTTTCGGGCCGTTGTAGCACGTGTGCCCTTGATGGCCACTCACAGTCCCAAACACATATGTTAATACTGAAGATATACATCTTAAAAACAAGTATGGTCACAAGTATGTAGTTTCGTTTAAAAAAAGGCTAAATCATTTCACTGTAGTTTTTACGGAAGTAAATAGTGAATTTGTTGGGGACTATTTTTAGCCACAGATTAATGCACATTTTGTGCATTAATGAGTATTTACTGCATCACAGCTGGGTTTGTGCAGTTGACTCTACAGTACCCATGTTCATGGTAATGAAGGTAATGAAGTCACCCAGTGCAGCTGTGCGGCTGATTTATGTTTCTAAAATGTTTTCCGACAACAATGGAGGTCTATGGCAATGGTAACACAAGATAGATGCTAAAATGGGCCAGGATTTAAAACATAGCTACTGCTGTCAAGGAAACCGTGTTGTGTCCATGGCTGTATATGGAGAGGGGATCAAGGATCTGCTTCATCAAGATGTACGCACTGAGCCGTGTACCATCTGACTTCTGCTGTAGAGCGCTGAATCTGGCCTCATCTCTTTGCCTTACAAGGAAAGGTCCAACTCGAAATGGTCTAGTTTAGTCATCACTCATCCATCTCGCTCCTCTCTCTGTCTGTCCTGTCCATTCACATTTCTCTGTCGCCCTCCCCTGCCTCACTTTTTTGCAATCTTCTCGTCTTCCTCTACCCATTCCACATCTCCCATAAATTAAAACATATGGTTCTTTAATGTCTCATCTATCTCTTCCTCTCTCCGCCTCCCTCTATTCCTCTCTCTTGCCTCCCTGTGTCGGGAGATATGGGTCACTCAGGGGGCAAACTTCATTTCCGTAAATGAGGACAAAGAAAGGAAAAAGAAATCCCGACCCACTAGTTAGTTAACGGCACACTGCCCCTCTGTCACCCCAACACACACACACACTCGCAGAGCAAGCCGAGACCTGTTTGTAGAGCTAATTAGCATCGACTCTCTCCGTATGCGAGCATGTGTCCATGTGAGCGAGTGTATGTGTGTTGCTGGGATGGGGTTGTGCTCTGTGGCCCAGTTTTAGCTGAATAAGGGAGAATACTGTAGGCGCAATGAAGAGACAGTTAGAAAGGACAGATATAGATAGAAATCAGAAAAGCAAATGGAAGGAGAGAGATGCTGGAGTTGTTAACAACTAAGGCACCCCACTCCCCTGTGAGTTTCCTGCATGTGATCATTCATGTGTGTGTGTGTGTCTGTGTTTTTTCCTCTGTGGTGTCATTACCGGTTGTCCCGCTCTCAGGGGAGTCCATGTTTACCCAGCATGGTCTCTGAGCTGTCACTGCGGGAGTCATGCATCCGTCATCGCCATGGCAACCGTGCAGACGCAGCGAGCCTGCCTCGATGTCACCTTCAAATGCAGCCTGTTCAGCACATTACACATTAGTCAGGTGACAGCTGAATGGGAGTTGAACTGAAATGTTGAATCCTTAAACCTGAGGAGAACTGATTTATTTATCAGCATGCTAAAGGTTCAGACAGGACAAAAGAAGGCTTTTAGGTAAAATACATAACAAAAAGGTGAAAGACTGAAGATTTACATTACATTGTAAAGGATGGGATGTTCAGGATCACTTTCATTTCTTGGTTAAGTTTTCAGATTGTTTTCAGTTCACCAAGTAGCCTATCCTTTTCTATACACTGGCAATGGAGAGCTTGATTAGAAACTTAGATCTCAAACAATTTCATCCAAAATTGAACACACAATCTAGTCCTTTTGAAGAAATCAATTTTACTAAAACCAAACAGCCAGGTGTAAAACAGGTGTGGAAAATGGAAGACTAAACATCCAATTAATGTCTGTTAGGTTGTGTAATTAGATATTTTCCACTCACCCACTGCACGTATAGTGAAGTGTTTTTCTTCATGCACGCAAAGGCAAATGTAAAAAAAAACTAATGCTGTGCCTCAACTCGAATACTTTCGTTAGTACATAGCTTCTTCTTCTTCCTAACGGCAAATTGCAGCCGGGCAGAGTGTTAGAGCCAACATCTGACCGCGATTTTCGCCCGCCAAAATATCTGCCGGCTTGTTTGCTCACTTGATTTCAATTCAATTTGTCTAAAAATGACAAAAAATGAACGTGAATTCACTTTTAGTGCGGTGTTTCGCCATAACAATCACAACCACCCTTTTTCATAGGTTGGTGGTCCCTCCCCTTTCACTATGTATACAGCCAAGATAGCGACTGTTGAGGGTGAGAGGTGTCCAGCCTCCCCCACTCAACTTTTTATGAGTACACCATCCGGGTACTCATAGTGCACTGCCTTTTGCCATGTGAAAATAGCACTCAAAATAGCAAGTGTAAGTTGTGTAAGGAAGAACGCAGAATGTAGTCTAGAGTCTACAGTCATGACAGCAGCTCTTTGGTTTGTGCTAACTGCTAATGTCAGCATGCTAACATTCTCACAATGACAATGTTTACATGCTGATGTTATGCAGCTATAATGATTACCACGTTGGCCATCTTAGTTATTGCATGCTAACATTGTATTAAACACAAAGTACAACTGAGGCTGATGGGAATGCCATTAGTTCTGGAGGTATTTGGTCATAAAGATAAGAACCGGACAACACTAGATGGAAAGTCAGGGGATCACCAAAGTCGTTAGACCATCCATGAATCTCTGTACATATTCCCTTTGAAACAGGATGTTCTTTGAAACAGTTATATTCCAAAACAAGACATTCAAATCACCTTGCACTGTGTGAGGCTGTGCCTGTGTGTGTGAATCAGAATCAGAATCAGAATCAGAAATACTTTATTAATCCCTGAAGGGAAATTGCTTTTTGATACAGTTACAATGCTCAATAAAGTTATTGAAAAAAGAATAATAAACAGTAGAAAAT
>JAVQJL010041234.1:0-22900 GCA_036024295.1 Nannoperca obscura
TATGAAACTTTGTAAGGCAACATCCAAGATTGCATTTAACAATTTATATAAAAAATATATACCCCTAGTAAAAAAAAAAAAAAAAAAAAAAAAAGACTTATTATGTTGATATTAGCAAATTATATGTAATATTAGTACTCCAGATACTGCTGCTTTACATAGAACTGTTACCAATGGGGAGAGACTGACCTGCAATCACTACACTATGCCAATTACATGCAGTACTGTCATTCATCATCTGCCATTGAGGTCACTGGAAAACCATTCTAGCAGTTTGAATGGATGAATCATTGTATCCTTCCCTTTATTCTATGAAATTAACATAACCTGTCATTGCTTCCATATATTTTGACTAACTTAGACAGATCCTCCTCAACAATTACTTGTATCATCAGTCAATGTCTGGATACCAAAACATCTGATCATTATTACTATCAGAAAGGCTATAGAATGTGACAGCATGTGAACTTGAAAAATGATATTCTTAATATTGGAGAAGGTACCCATAAGCCATAGTTAACCAAGATATTCATGGAAGGAAGTATAAGATTACGCATTGGATGAGGACACCACCTCTCTACTGTAGTCATCACAGGATCCCTCGCTGTACCTCATGCCTGTAATGTTTGCTGCTTCTATATTTTTGGTATTTTAGTGACATTTTTGCGTCTCATAACAATGGTGTAAATAGTAGAACTATTTATTGAGAGTGTTATACTTTTTTTAAGTTATATTTAATGTCCATGTAAGTTATTTTTTACATTGTTCCTATAAACAAAAACACATTATCAGTTGTGAGTCAAAACTGTAATTTTGTCTCTGTCATCACACTCCGTTGTGATTATTGCTGTCAAGCATTGATCAGACATACAGTACACTTCAGGCCCACAACCACACAAGAACTTGTCTCGTTGGTCATTAAGTGTAAATGGACACTGCTTGCATCCAATGAGGATTCACCATATGTACAAATGTTACTGATTGCAGTGTATCTTTTTTTCCCCCACTTAAAACCAGAATGTAAAGTTGTTTTTTTCTTTATTTGCTTTTTTTAATGCACACATTAGCCATACCTACAAGGAGATGTGAATAGAGAACTAAGTATATAATGGTCAAGTACATAAATCCATAGTATAGCAAATAATGTTTTGACAGACCAGTGTAAGGCACAAGGAATATATGTACACAGCCAGCTGAGGGCAGGAGAAAATGGGCAAGTGGCAAAGGGAGGGATCAAAAATGAAGGGAAAGAAGGACTGGAGGTCAGAAGGAAGCCGATGGTGCCCCAGATAGAGTGTTCTTGGATTGAGGAAAAGTAGAAGGTGGGCAGAGAGAGAGAGGTAGGGATGGGTGGGCTGCTTTTCCTGGCCTGTCTAGCTATTTGTCCAGGTGTGAAAATGTGTACTCACAGAGGCTGCCCCTGGGCCAGGGGTGGCCAGCGCTGACTGGCAACAAGCCGAGTCCAATGAGTCAGAGTTTCTCCTGGGGGTGGCAGCCGTCCCTCTCTGGGACTCCCACCACCCTTTCCCTCACCCCTCCTACCTCCACCTCCCCATACCTCGACACACTGCCTCATCTGTCACTGTCAGGTATGCCTGCGCAGGGCTGCCAGGGTCAAGCTGGCCCTGTGAAAATGAGAGAGGATGTTTGCCCAGCTTACAGAGCCTTTTGAAGTTAGGCTGAAGAGGCACAGTTCTCCTCACCTAGAGCCTATGCTTATCACATAATATGATTTGTATAGCAGTCTTTTTTGACAGGCTTTGATACCTCTCCCCATTTTCCACCAACAGTCATTTTCTAATTTACACCTGGTTGTTTTATTGCTCTTCTAAAAATGGCAGGAACTTTGTAGTGTCTAACTCATTACAAAGGCATGGGAAGTGTAAGAAAGAGTGTCTGAAGCCCTAATATTTTTGCTCAGATCATTGTGGAGAAAAATACTGATGTGCCATCTTGTTGTAAGACATTTTCTTTGTGTATTGTAACACATAAAGTACCTCTCACAGGCCTCTGGTTATAGAATGGTCCACTTCTGTCTGTTTCCTAATCCCTCAATAAATAAAAAAAAAGGTGAATTGTCCTTTTTTCTAAGTGGGAAGTACAAAAAAAGTGTATTTACATATTATGTGGATATCTAGTGGTATTACTGCGATGTTTCGTACCCGATTGCTCAACAAATATATTTTAAGATGTAAATAATATATGATGATTGTATTTGCAAACCATGTACTAACTGTTTGGGACTAGCTCTTGGATTGATTTTTATCATAACTATTATACAAAGAGATGAACCGTGAATATGTTGTGCATTGTGTCAAAGTATCACCTGCAAGACAGAAAAAAAGAAAAAAAAAAAAGACCTGTGATGCTTTACCACACCACTCGCTGTCAGCATTTATTTGTTCATAATGGCTTAGTACAAGCACTGTTGTCAGTTGTCTAAACCATGAATTTATACATTGAGTCATGAATTATTTATTTGTTGTCAAGATGAATAAAATCATAATGGTCATTTCTGGGTCATAGGAGTCTGTTGAAATTGATCCTAATAATCAAACTTGACTGATTGTTATGCATTGAGAAGTTCATTTCAAATTGGTCTGAGTTGACTGGCACCAACCAACAGCTTTCATTTCTTCTCACTCCATACTGTATATTGTTGAGTCTTATCCCAATGCCTTTGTGTTTGCTGAGAATTTCACCAACACTGTAAAGGTAGCCATCAGACTCAGTAGTCCCTCCCTCCCTCTGATGGCTTCCTCTCTCTTTGGTTCTTACACAGTATGCACTTTTTCAGGCACATATACAACACATTGGACTTTTATGTTTCAGTTGATGTTTCTCTCTGTTTTCACAGTTGCAATTATATATATTTTTGGTGCTCTGGTACATGGCAAAACATGTCTGATGTGTACTATATTTTCATAAGGAAGAGTCATAAAGATGAATATCATGTTCATTTTGCTGTCATTTATTGTGTAGAAATAAAACACTGGTTAAAGTGAGCATACGCTGGAGGTGTGTGGTCAATTATTTGATTGTTTTTTTACCATAGCTGAAAACAGAAAACATCCTGCAAAAGTGTGTACAGTTTCGTTTTGGAGCTGCTTTATGTTGCATTTTTAATTCTTGTGTGCCTCCAAATAGTATCTTTATTCTGGAAGTCATTCAGGTACCAAAGATCCACATTGAGCCCTTTCAAAGTAAAAAAAAAATGCTGAGGTAGTTATAAAAGAGGAACTCATTCTTTAAGCCTTCATTGATACATTGGCATCAAAATGTGAGTGTTCTTCCTGGCACACCAATGACGTTAATGGCCTAATTTGTGAAAATGAACATCAAGCTACTGATTTTTAAAGTGCAGTTAATGTTGCATGACTGGAAAGAAACTGGATCTGAGCTTAAAGGAATAGTTTGTTGAGAGAAATGGAAAAAAGAAAATGCTTCCCAGCAGCTCACATGCAGAGAGGCATAACCACCTTTAGTTAATGATATAAATTAGAGTAATTCATACGGGATAGCTGTCTGTTAGCTCAGTGAATGATTCCCCCCCCTTTCAGCTCAATGTAAATATTTTTCAGCTGGATCATGTGGTAAATTGGGTTAAACCTGGGAAATAACAGCATTGCACTGCATTCTACTATTGCAAAATTCAAATCTGATTACAGTCTGATTTCACAATTTTGCCCATCTTGCTAACTAATTCTGATCCAAATTTTGCTGTGATATTGTGCCACTTCACTGTAGTGGTTTGTACCCTGGCGGCTTCTCTCCACTAAGGCAAGACACATGAGTCAAATCATTGAAGTCAACACATTATTCTCTGTGTTTCTACATGTTGGTGTTGATGGCCTGAGCGGCCTTTTTCTCCTACTTAGGTTTCATTTTAGCAATCAAACTAAAATAGTCTGATGAAACAATGTTAAAGTCAAGCTATTAAATGCAATGAGACATACCTATGTGCAATTTTCTGATTGTGCATGACTTGTACCATACACGCATATTTGAAAAAAAGTCTGAGAATCATGCAACTATCCTAGTGTCTGTGAGAAGCTGTACTTTTGTCCAGTTGTGCTTTGAGCTAAATGCTAACGTCAACATGCTAACTTACAATTCTAATATACTGATGTTTAGCAGGTAAAAACATCTTATTTTAGCATGTTAGCATGCTAACGTTTTCATGCGCCGTGGCAGACAATTATTCTGATTAGCACTAAACAGAATATATTGTTTGTTATTATTATGACCCTGAATGTCTGTACAAAATTTGCAATCCATCCAATAGATGTTGAGATATTTCAGTCTGGAGCAATGTGGTGGACTGACACAGACCAACATTGCCATCCCTAAAAAATGGACAATGGAAGACCAACAGCACCCGAGTTGAATGCGTACAATAGCCTAAATAGGAAGTATGACGTCAGAAGATTTTGCAAGATTCTGTATTTTCCACCAAGCATCATCAGCTGTGAATTTGTTAAAAAGTTACATTCATGAAGTGAACGTGTGAAGTGAACAATATGTGCAGCAGTTTATTGATTGAATCCAAAAAGAAATTGTTTTGGATGTGGGTGTTCCAACATGTGTTAACACTTTCAAGTTGAGGCAACAACATCCCATTCTTTGGTTTCTTCTGATATGACGTAAACACACCACAAGACGAGCAGTCAAGATTAAACAAGGAAGTGTGGGGGTATCAAGTCCTACCAAAGTATCAAATGGGCTAATAACTAACACACTGTGACAATTATTCAACCAGCTATTTACGATGTGTAATGGCAGTGTGAGTTTTATTGTGCTGAAAAGACATAGTTGAATCACTTTTTGGTGTAGACCAATTTTTTTGGGCTCCACCAGATTGATGTTGTACTAAAGTAAAATATATATTTTTAATTCAAATGAATCACACCATGCAGGGAAATAACTACCAGGTGGAAAACAACCAATAGTATACATGGGAAATGGGAAAGCTTTTCAGAAAAGCATTAGTAAACACATGCCACCTCTGATTTTAAAATAAGATTAATAAAGGATTGTATCATTCCATTGTAGTGATGAAAGAAAACCTTCAGATTTTATATACATTTTTATTTCACATTCTTCAGAAAAAGACAATCAAAGCCACATAATAATACATGTCTTTTTTTTTACAATTTAAAATTTACAATATAATAATTTATTATTACAATTCATATAATATGAGATGAAATCATTGAAAAAAAGGCATTGTTTATCTTCATTAAAACAATATCCATGGCTTTAAAGATGACTTTGGACTGAAAAATAAGAGGATTAAAAGGACCACAGGTGATCCCTAAAATAACAGATTCTTCACAATTGGACAGTACATCACATTTTTACAGTTGCTTCAACACAAACTGTTCGGGCACATGAAAATGTTCCTTAAAATTATTACCCTTTTATCTGGCCACATTTTAAATATGAGCAAATATCATATTCGGCTGTGAACTTTTCAAAGAAAGCATTCAGCTGTTCTGGTGTGATTTTCAATCACTCATGTCACTATATTATTACCTTATTGTCACTGTAACATCATGTCTAATGCTGCTCCTCATATCTGTGTATTATGACAGATCTATTTTTAATTAGCAGAACTTGTCAACTGATGACAGAGGTCAAATTACAGGTTGTAGCATAGTGCATGGTTTTGCACAAATCATCAAATCTAGCAATAGCATCTGATTTCTTTCTTTTCCCAGTATCAATACTGTTGTTGTATTAAGTCACATACCAAAGCCCAATAAATTATGTAAAGCATTTACTTTAAAGACTCCAGTGAGGCAAAAGCATTGCATTTTTTGAGTTTTCTGGTCCACTTCTAGTCTGAGAAATAAATGTCCTTGAAATTTGTTACTTTGTTTTGGGTACTGTAGTATCAAAATGAGAGACAACAAAATGATTCCTAGATGTCAGCACTGAAATCAGTCTATGAATGAATGACATTTGAATGCCAACCACTTTGTCTTTGCATAATTTCAACAGGCTGGTCGTAGCATATTTGTAAATCCTGTTTTCACACAAAGCCTTATTTCAGTTGAATCTATCAAATGTGATTTAAGACTAACTACATAGTTTCTCACTTACTGATTTTAAATTCATGATGCAAAGCTTAACTTTTTTAATTGTGAACTCAAAAACAAGAAAGTGATGTTCAGATGGCTTTAACACATTTCAGTTTCTCCTTTCAAATGAAGGTTATAAAGGCAAATAAGTTATGCTATTGATATTTCCTTTTTTCTCTCTTTTAAGTGTTCCAAATAAGCTTCAAAGCACCGAAAAGGAACTACAATATTACATTCAAAGTATTTAAGCCAACCAGTTTTTCCTCTTGGCTGAATGATATTTTACATGTTGACATTAAAGTTTCTCATTGATATGTGCAATCACTGGCATTTTACAGTTGAGAAACATGTTTGTTCCAGTTTTATTTGTGTGTTTTTTCTTTTTTCAAATCTTCTGTCTTATAATAAAAGTAGGCCACACAAAAATATGTTTTTCGGTAGCTTTAACACAATGTCCAGTGAATTCTGAGGTTTTTTAGGCTCTCCTGGTTTTCAAAATCCACCGGTCACTTGAGAGACACCTGCTGCAGAGTGGATGACGAAGTACATCAATCATTGATGTCATTTTGCAGGGGGAGAAAAAAGCGTACCGCCTCCAAACTCCTGTCTCATCGGAGTTTGGTGTTGCTGTATGTGTTACGCTGCACAGAAATGAGCTTTTCCATGCAGGTGGTGCGACTTTCATGTAAAGAGCCATGCCACATGTTACTGGGAGGTCGGCCCTCTTCACTCCGACAGTAGACGTACGCCATGGTGTCGGTGCGGCTCTGGATGTGGGTGCTGCGCAGGAGGGACCGGCAGTAGTGGCTAATCTTCTCCACCCTATGTAGTATCAGGTTGGCTTTTCTATATAATGTTGAAAAGACAAGAAAAAACATCTTACATGTGTAATTTAAATAATCCCATGACCATTATGTTTTCTCTCAAGTTTAAGTTGACATCATATTAAATCTTCTTTCATCTTCTTTCCTGAAAATGAATGCAAGTGTAAATGAAAGCACAAATTTGGGGCACAAGCACATATGAATGGAGTGAAATTATGTGAGCAAGATGATTCATTCAGTAATTAATTTAAAGCACATACACACAAACACACTTTTGACCCTGTGTATTACTGGACAAAGCACATTCCAAGTATTAGACACTGCAGATGAATGACACATGGTTGTCCTGCTGCTGTATGTCAATCTTAATTGCAAGTCCTTCATAAAACTCACAAGCAGTTGTGAATGAAAATATTGGTACACATGATGAAACTCTGCCATATAGCATTAATAATTGAATGTGCATTTAAATATGTAGACAAGTTTTGGATGGATGGAAACGAAAATCTGCCAACATTTAATACCAAAGACGGCACCTTAGGATTCACTGCGACACCTGATATGCGTAGAAACAACCTCAGATGTGCCCCTCCACCCACCTCGTTGCCACAGTCAACAAATAAATCCAAATATGGCATTGTGCATTCATTTTGGCCTCCACTGACTTTGTGTCGGCACAAAAGCACAGCTTCAAATGTTACCAGGATTGAAAGAATTGCAGCTGTGTCTCTCCTGTCACTCTGATGGAGCTGCCAGCCTGGGTCAAAACCACAACATGTAATTGCATTTTGAATTATCAGGGCACAGATTCTGTTGAACACTACACCGGAAGCAGATGTCTAGAGTGAGTGAAACTAAGAATTTTATCTCCAGGTCCAGAGTCTGGAGCCTTTACGTTTTGAAGGAGCCATATTTCAATTCAACTTAATTTAGAAAAGATGCCTCACACCACATACACACACACAGACATACACACCTATTGCATAATTGCAAAATAAATACACCTACAGAATAAAGGGTGTTAGGCTCATATGGATACTAAAATGAGGAAAACACGCGCGGAGAAGGGCAAAATTCCATTTGTTTTGAAAAGCAGTGTCTGCTGAGCATCAACATCTGTCTTTAGTTAAGCAAGGAGTACAGACATCCTTTTCACTTATTTGCTGAAGTGTGTGTGTGTGTGTGGGGGGGGATTTTCTCATTTCCCTTAAATTCTTACGTCTGAAACAACAGAATACCAAACACATAATCAAGGGGGGCTTGCAAGCATTTTAAAGAGGGACAAATTAAAGACATTAAATGTCATTTCACGATGACAAACAAAGAACGAGGGCACACATTGAAAATATCTAAGTCAACTACAAATCCACGTGATTTAAACAACTGAATCCTAAGAAACTGATTATGACACACATACAGCTTCAGTGTAGCGCAGCCCAGAACTAGAAACAACATCAAATCAAAGAGACTGATGTGTGGAAATAGAAAAAGTACATTGTAGTACAAGATAATAGAGAGGCGAAATCCTTTTTTTTTTATCATGGAAGTGTGCCATGAATTACACTTGATGTTTGTCAAGGTAAAAGATCATATTGCAACTCAAGAAAGTCCCAAATCAGGGCCCATGTGGGACACCGGAAGGGGAGGGACTTTGCATCTCTATAGAAGTGTTTACAGTAAAGTAAAAAAAAAAAAAGTATTAATCACATATCACAGCATGTTCAGAGAACAATACAATTATAAAAGGAGCTAGTGTTCAGTTGAAGGACATTTGGGGGCTCCTGGGATTCTCGGCTCCTGGGGCAGTGCTGACTGTGCATTTGACTTGGCCATTCTGTTACCTTTTAAAAGGCACCACCACCAATAGAGCCTGCTTGTAAATTACCCCAACGAGGCTCAACCCTGCCAACTTCAGGCAGTAAATAATCTGTGCTCGCTCACCCAGCCCCCCCCCTTACAGCTGCCCACACACAAACACACCATCCGACCACCCCAATCCCCATATTAAGTCCCAATGGCGAACCCGTGCCTCCCACCCCCCTTCACCAATCAGAGAGAAGCATAATCTTCCTACAGACCAAAGTTATTCCACAATTATTATATTATTTATGGCTTGAAAGGAGTGCTTGCAGGCAATGGGGGTGGACAAACCAAAACATTGGCCCGTAACTTAAGATCTTGTGTTGCTATCATCCGTGCTGGACCAACTGCCTTGTCAGACTCATATACATGCATGTTTTTCCTCTATACTTAAAAAAAGTATTGTTTATACTTCCTCCCTCGCAGTTTTGTTAGTCAGAGAGCTTCCCTTTGTTGTCATGTTGTCGTAATGTCTCAGCATCTGGGGGTGCCCCTGTTGAGAGGGTCACGGGATGTGAAGGAATGTCGGGAAGGCATGTTGTTGACATGGAGGACACTTTTTTTTTATGTGAAAGAAGAGGAAATGGAGTTGGAAGTTGAGTTAGTGTTAGCTGACGATCACATTTAATGTTTGGCTTGGCTGTGAAACACTGTTTTGGCATCACCATGGTAATGCGAGGAGCAACTGTAACCCCAGAGTTTACATGGTGACCTTGCCCATTTGCTTTCCAGTAGAAGCACTTTGGAAAGAGGGGGGGGAAAGGAGGGGGAAGGGGCAATTGTGCAATGGTGCTCCTGCTTAGGAGGGGTTCAGACAATGTCATGAGAATGGCTTAATGGTCTGGCAACACCAGTTCAGACAGCTTTGGCTTTTTTTATCCTAAACAACACAGCAACGTCAAACAAGAAGGCAAGGACACTAAATAATGGCAGATTGGAAAGAACAAGGACATTTCTAGACATACACAAAATCCAAACCAGCATGACAAAACTATGCTCCTTCTCACCTGGGGCCCAGCTCATCCTCACTGCGCCAGACAAAGTCTCCAAACTTCTCATAGTGAGAATTGTAGTGGTGCTGGACTCTGTATAGCAGTGGAGGAGGAATCTCCATCAGTGTGTTGTAGGCCATCTGCTGTTCCTTGCCACTGGTGTAGCCATTATACAAGTTGTACACCTTGTCTGCTATCTCTGTGAGGACAAGAGAGAGTACACAGAGAAGCAAATTAGCAGATAAGTGTGTGACAGTTTGATAGAGAACTTTAATATGTTTGGGGGACTTGCAAAAGACAGGTGAAAAAAAGGATGATGAAAACCAATGGCGTAGACTAGAAGCTGAGATATCCTGATTTTCAGACCCAAACTTCAAATACACTAGATCCTACACTTCCCATAATGCAACTTGACGTAGTCTTTCGTCAGACCCTCCCTGCCTGGCAAACTCCCCATGATAAGTAAATTGAATTTGACATGTTAAATTGTTGGAGTGCCCCTTTACATTTTGCCACAGCTTGTTTTAATAACCATAATATGTAATCAAATGTGCAGATTGTGAGAGTAGTTAAGAGACGTGATCAAAGAGAACTGTATGTGAATGTTTTGTACTAACTTTTTTTACTTTATGGGTTGACATAAAACCTGATACTAAATGACTGGTGTATGTTGAATCTATGGTAAACATTTAACATGTGGGTCTGACTTGCACACATGGAGAATACAAAATATAATTGGAAAAACAAACCTGCATCATTTTGAGTTAGATGAAAGAGTCTAGTGCCAAAAATGTACATGTATACATTTTGCTGATGTATGAACCCATTTAGGTAAATTGTGGTTTTGAGAACAGGTGTAGGATATGTGCAAAAGATGGCTATAAAAGAAGAAGTACAAATAGACACAGTTGGAAACAGTCAAAGGTGAGAGTACCTTCAGCTCGGCTGTCATCCACCATTGGACAAGACGTCCGTACTGAGACAAAGCTTGACTCAGAGTGGCTGCCTCGGCTATCCACTGCATAGAGAGTAAACCTAAAAATGACAAAAACACAACAAAAGCAAGTTTATTATTTGTAACTGACATCCCAAGACGAGGTAAGAAGAAGTGGCAGAAAAAGTGAGCAAGAAACGCTTAAAAGTCCAACTACACAAATGATTGGCATAACAAGCCTTTGGGAATGCTGACACAACCTTTCAAACAGCTGTGATTTTGTACCCCCACCTTGAGCTATATCATCCCAGGTTATTTGACAACAAATTAATTTAAATAGTGTAATTCTTAAAGGTGTGCAGTATAATGTGCTTGATGAGATGATGGCCTTGCTAGGTGAGATTATATTTGATCATATATACCCATATAATGACATCACATGTCGAAAACATTTTTTATGAACAAGGAGCTGGGGATGGTGGGATTTAATTATATCTGAAACTGAGTACAGCCAGTACCACAACAGCAGTGACGAGGAGTAAAGGGGCATTTGGCTTAAGTCCAAGCACTCCTTATAAAAAGGACAAAGTTCCTCTCTCTGAAAATGTCAAACATCAGAATTTGTTGGGTTCCATGACAGACTTCAGGACCACTCAGTACCCTGATGAGATACCACAGTGAACAGTTCAAGACATTGCAATAGGAGATGAGACACACTGGGAACATGTAACGCATCTCAAGTAATGTAGGGCCACACAGCTCGGAATAGAAAACAAATGACCTTTACATGTCCTTCTGAAAATGCCAATCTGTGTACTTCTGAATAAGAAGAAGTGCAGAGAGGAACTGGTCATGCTGAAACAAAAAAAAGGATGAAGGGTGGCAGAGTTTGAGCCATCAATATCCTTGCAGCAGCAAGGAGAGAGAGAGAGAGGGCGGCTGCCACTCTCACATCTGCCTCTGCAGTCTTGATGATGGTTGAACTTTTAACTTGCCACTGCGGCTCTCCATGTGACCATGGTAACGACAAGGGCCACAACACGAAAAACATACACCTCTCCAAATTATACACCTACAAATATATAACTTTAAAAAAGTTGGAGTAACGTTAGCTTTGATCTTTGTTTGTTTAGCTTAGCTTGCTATATAAATTGTGTCATATTGCTAACCATTCTCTCCATTTTAAGCTGGACCTTTCTCACAGAAGACATTTTGACATGTCACAGTATGAAAAGCCCAGGTGTAAATAATCAAATGAATGATGGCTAAATTCCATTTAGCTGCTTTGTTTTCAGGGCCCTGGTGTTGCGCATGTTGGCTAACTCTGATGAGCTGTCGTCACACTTGAATGCAATGAAGCCATCAGTAATGTTATTAGTAACACCTGTGCATTTCCTACTATAAAACATCAAAATGTCTGCCAATTTGGCTACGTAATAAGGTTGGCGTACGCAGATAGCATCAATCTGTAGTGTATTGGTATAGGTTGCCAGGCAGCAGGCACAGGGGAAAACTGCTTGCTGTCTGGAAGCTGCACGATCAACATTTTGGGAACATACTTATTCACTTTTTGGTGGAAAATTAGAGGAGAAGATTGATACCACTTGAATGATATCAATCTTCAAATCTATCTCTTTGCCCAAAAAGTGAAACTAATTATTTCCCCAAAAAATAGACAGACATGACACTAAAAATAATAAAGCATATGCTATGTTAGCCAAATGTACTAGCTAAAGTAAATGAGCTACACAAAACTCAAAGAACATACTTTTATTTAATCTCTTTAAATGTCAAAGTAATGCAGATTCAGTTTGTGGGTAATTATAATACCCCAAAACAATATTACAGAGCCTACACACCTATGGTAAACCAACAAAGGTCATTTGAATTATTTTGGCTAATTAGACCTCTTCTCAGGACTGTGTGGGCGTGTACAGACTGTGTTGATTGAAATCTACCTCAATGTCCCATTAGCTTTGTTTTACCTGTCAGGGCAGGAACAAGTCTGATGTGTGCAAACTATTTTTACTATTACTGCTGGTTCAGTATTGTATGTTAAATGTAACAGTTGAAGTATGCTGTAAAGAATGCCCGGTCGTGTAAAAGTTGTTTGTTTGAGTGAAGATTTAAAAGAAAAAGAAGATATCCTTTGCTCCACATACACTGTTTTTCTCACTGCAGGGGTAGTTTTGAAAAAGTGAATTTAGTATTGGGAAATGTTTGTAGCTAGTTATAAAAAACTGTAAGCTTTCAGCAGTATTTCCACAGAGTTACCATTGTAAAAACAACAGAATGACAAAAAGGAAACCACAAAACACAGTGAGACAAAATGAGCAACTGAGATGGCATTCCAATGCTAAACACTTTTAGAAATACATGAAAATAAAGAAATTAGGATATTATTGTTTTTACAAAAGTTGCTTTTCTTCCTAAAACCATTTGCCTTTTTTTTCTTCATGTAATGTCTTTTGAGAGCTGTCCCAATGCTGTCAAATGATTGTTTTGTTTGTAACATGACCTGTTTGGACATTGCTCACATAGTTTGTCTGGTCTTGTTATTCAGCAGGGTGGATGCGGTATTCCCCAAGAACCTCACAAAAGATGCACGGGCCTCACTGGCTCCTCTGCCCAGCAAAACAATGCCGGCATGTAACAGTCACACTGTTTAAATTATGTGGCCACATAACGTGCAGATGGATGCAATGAGGTGGGAGAAGGGAGGGAAGCGATGAGGCGGGAGTTTTATCAAGGCAATTTGTTAAAAGTTTTGTTTGGGACCCAGGATGTGAGCTTGCCAGCCTTTTATTGCTGTTTTTGGTTGTTTAAATGGTTGGCATCAATGACAGGTACTGTTTCCCCTTCCACAGCCCCTACAGCAATTACAAGATTATTATGTACTGTAATAAAGCTGTTTCTGCCAGGAGATTAAGTCTCTCAAAGAATCTTTGCAGATCTCCTTTTTATTTGGGTAAAAGAGGTATAGCATGCTCATTTGTGTGAGGAACTATGACATTTTATATAAAATTTAAGATAAACTTTACAACTTTTTTGATCAGTCAGTCAAGGAACCTTGCCCAAGGGTTCTTTCACACTGTTATTAATCCATTCATAGATGCATATAGTAGCAGTCAAGGGGGCTGGATGGACAAAGTGTGGTGTCTGAGCTGAGATAAAGATTGCCTGGGAGAACAAAGAAACCAGCCATGGTCTGGCCTGCCACGAGAATGTCATAACATCAAGTAACAGAATTGGCAAGACACACATAAGCACCCTGGCCACCAACCCACACCCACATACGGATACACTTTCCTTTGTCTGTCTATTTTTCTATCTACATTGCTTGCATATAGCTCAGCTCTGTCGATCCCTCTCTAATTCCTTGTCTATTCCAAGGCTGTCTGGCTGCACATGGCTCCTTTGGAAGCGGCTTGGTTCTGTCCGTGTGCCACTGTTTTGAAAGCTCAGCAAACAATAAAGTGGACAAATGGCAGATTCATGTTTGTGTAAATTAACAATGTTGCCATTAAAGTGACCATTGTCCTCTAATTTAATGAGACAGTGGAGAGACGGCTGAACAAGAGATGACAAGACAGAAAGCTCACAGACAGACAGAGCAAGAGAAGAGGAATGAGAGAACGTGAGAGTGAGAGAGGATCAATTAGGGCAGTATTTTTGGCATGATGAGAGAAGCCGGCGCAGTAGGGGATGTCTTTTCCATGACATCAGCGTTTGGACACACATCAGTTGAGCCAGTCCACAAATCAATCAAAGGCACATACAATTGTTTCTCACTGCCTGAAGAATTCATGGCAGCTTACAGTATCTCATGACTTTGAAATCCTCAGATCTAAATGGCATTACACTGGTGCAACAGCCCTAAATAAAATTGCTTTGCCTTTCATTTTAAATTAGCTCAGCTCTGAATGATCTCACTTGCAGATCAGCAAGACCCACAGTCCAAATGAATGTAATGATGACAACACCTCATTAAAAGTCATTCAGCAGTTTGAAATACATGTACCAGATATTTCTGGAAACAGAGATATTTCTAGAAAATTGACACGACCATTATTCCCACAATACTTTGAACGGCATTCGACAAAATCAATGGCGAGAGCATCATGATGGGTGAACCAGTATTAGGATGTGCTGCCATGACGATGTTATGTTAGCTTGGCGCTCTTTGCTGCTAGTTTCTTTCAATCCACTGGCTAGAAATGTAAAGTTCTCCAAGCTTAGAGGTCTCTGTCAATATCCGTGAATGAATGAAGGTATATCACAACCGTAGGTACAGCTTTGGCCAATTGTCTTTCTTTGGACATGGAGCAGCACAAACAATGTTCCATCACCTCAATTGTATTTGAGTAGCAGCAAAAAACTTCAGAGCATGATATGTCAAAACACTGGGTCATAAAAACTGAACCTTGAACCATAATTAATTTGCTACGACCACAATCTTTTCCTAATCATAACAAAGTAAATGTAGTTGCTTAAACAACAGTTCAGAAAATGGTCATCTGCAGGCATCCTGGTCACCTAATAGTTGAGACGTATACCATATCATGTAACCGCAACATTCCTGATTTGGTTCTGGTCAAGGACGAGCAACTTACAGTCAACTGAGTTCATTTGTTATGAGGATTTGTTGAAAATCTGAGCTATCCTTTTAAAAAAGGTAGTTATTGCTTATTTGCACATAGGTACATTTGTGAAATCATATCTTCAATCATTCTTGCAGTTTAGGATTAGGAAATTTGTTTGCTGGGGAAGACTGACATTAGCACAGATTGGCTAATGTTGAGCCATACAGAAGAGGAGATGGTTGACTCTCAACTGGTACAAGGCTGCTACACCTATAACAGTGTGTGTGTGGGGGGGGAGACAGTCTGGAGACACTGACTTAAGTAGTCTGGAGCAATTAAAAACAGCTGCGAGCTAATCAGGAAGATGCGGGGCAGCTGAGACTGAGACAATTCAGGGAAGATTCAGGATCTGTCAAGTGATACAGAGCGCCATGGCATGATTGTTGTACTGTATAACAAACTGTAATTAAAACCAGGAAGGAGAACAAGTTCTGTCTAAGGCACACCTATAATATTACAGCAGCGTTTGTAGCAGAAACTATTGGCTTTTTAATTCAAATGCAATTTGGCCTGTTACGAGCTGTGAATGCGACGGTTTGTTGGTTTGACAACTATGATGTTGGTGTCTGTGTCTGTATACTGGTGTACTCTTGTGTATTTCTTGCTGTATTTATTGATGGCTGTACTTTTCTGGATTTATTATTTATTGCCTGCTGTCTGTAAGCCACCCCCAGCCCCCCCTTCCGGGGACATTAGCTTTACTCTACTCTACATGAATGAATGCAGACACCAATTTGATAACCCTACTTACCTGTCTGATTGCACAAACTCAACACTTACGTCAACGTTTCTGGTTAGTGAATGGTGCTGAAAGTCTGATAGTCCAACAAGTATATTAATGTGTAGCCTGATGTTCTCTAGAGAATTCTGGGTTAGCACATGCTGCTTTTAACACTTGATATACACTTTCTGGCATCAGTGAGTGAAGTATAGCACAAAAGACTTACATTGTATCCAGTATACATGGTAATCGCTGATTATTTTCAAAAAAATCTTAAAAAAAAGCTTCTGTGTATAACTTTAAATTGAGCAAACCACATTTTAGTTTGCAGAGGAACGTGAGGGCCATTGCAGCCTTGGTAATGATTAAGTATAAAGCCAATACCAGCAGAGGTCTTATCAGGCTCTTGATTAAGACAAGCGGAGTTGGCTGCAAACAGCTGTGCCCTCAGACGTAATTCCGACGTAAATTCTGCTCTTATCAGAGAAAAAGAACACTGTGAAGAATGCCTAAACAAAGATAACACTGATACAAAGTTGGAAATCAGGCTCTTGTTGCAGGTTTTTGTTAGTGGAAACCTGACTTCTACAGATTAAACTAATAGTCATCCCCCCCATTATTCTTCATCCACTGTTCTGGCTTTAAGGAAACTCAAAATTGTAATTTCTAACAAAATAGATGGTAATAGATGATGTGTTGTTGACATCACTATCAGCACCTAGAAATGTCATTAATGACTTTTGACTGCTTCCTGGCTGTTTTATTGGATTTATTTTATCATATTTACTTCCTTGTTTAAATGCTCAGTTCTAAACAGTTGTGAATAGATAGATAGATAGCATCACAGCAAGGCAAATATTTCCAATTATGGACTGCTCTGCTCTGCTCTGCTCTGGGTGTTACCTTTTATGTGAAACTGACTGGCTCATTAGTGGCAGCATACTCTAATGTTAATGTTAGATTAATTTCAAAAACCACATGGCACATATTTTACTGTTATAGCTGCTTCATTGGGAGACATTAATGTTAAATAGCTTGTTGGCATTGCTGCATTAATCCATCCATTACCTTCCCTCTGGCATAAATACACATACACACCCACACAAACAGCAATATAAAGGCCGTATTAGGTTAAATGTGGCGAGGGTGATCTGCTCTATCTTCATCTTAGGTTTTTAAAGCTCCTCTGGCTCAATCATACATTATGGAGGTAAATATCTCATTGTAAGCATGTTGTCACAGCAACCAGAGCCATGTGGTTTTGTTTTGTTTTACTTTATCTTCTTGATTTGCCTTTTCTGGGAAAGCCGTCTGACGTTTGGAATCCCATTAGATAAACCAGAACATTTCTTTTGTAACTTTGACTGGTACAGCACATGTATAGATTGGGAAAAATACAACTCTCACTCAGGTTTCCCATAGCTTTAAATCATGGCTGCTTCTTTTAGAAGGGCAATGTTGAGATTCCCAAAACAAACCAAGGCCACCAAATAGCAAGAACATCATAAACATTAGACACTTAACAAAACCTGAGAAGACAGTGAAAAGCTAAGAAGACAGTGTGTTTCATGAGTCCAATGACAGCCACAACAACATCTGGGTCCTGTCTGCTTCACTCATTATTGCAGCTCTTGCAACTTGTTAAATTAAAATAAAATAGTGTTCATAGGAAATGCACAACAAATGCCCAGCGGGGGGAAAAAAAGACAAAAGACATTCTCTTCCTCAATTTGAAAACAAATATCTTTGTAGTAGGTCCCTCTGAATAGCGTAACATGAACTGATTGAAAATAGAAGAGGCTGATCATTGTAGCGCCATCCTATAAAATAGTTATTAATTAAAAATACATTCTTAATTGTTGTTGACACTGTGCCAGAGACATGTTGAGTCAGTTTTATGGAAATCTTTAAGGTTGTAGTGTATGGTGTTGTTTTATGGGACTGCATTGTGTTGTATAGTGCTTCTTGATACCACATGTATGTAAATGAGGTGAACAAAAAAAAAGTCCAATACAGCACCACTACACCATGCAGTTAATATAACAATGTATGTAGGACATGACGTGTTGTTCACATGACCAGCTCTAATGAATCATGTGGTAGTCCCATTCACAAACAAATTCACATCAGCCACAGCAGATATACTTGGCTGCTCATTTTCTCACACTGTCACAGTTTGACTTACTGTTGTAAATGCATGATGTGTTGGGGTGATGACTATGAACACATTTAATGACCTCAGGCAAGGTTTGTTTGTTAGCTAACCCCCCCCCCCAAAATCTACACAGAGTGGTCAGTTTGCTCTTTGATTTTAACAAATACAGCCTCTTAACAGGGATCCTTCTGTATTCACTAAAACCCTGTTCTCTGACCAAAGAGAACATAAAAGAACGGAAGCATTCACCACTCCCACCACGTTGAGACTAAGTATGCTTCCCTGGTTAACTCGACCCAGCTGTTGTTCAGGAGTAGTTAACAAAATTCACCCCCTGAAACAAAATAACATTTGCAGTGGGAATCGTAGACACCCAGGAGAGGATGTGGTATTGCTGATATTTGCCCAGTAATTGTTTGGGAAAGATGCAAACATTGCCACAACATAATGTTTAGTGAAAGGTCTTTATATGGTAATGCGAAACACTGATCTCATAAAAATGTGGTCAGAAAAAGGATCAAGTCAATTTAGTTGCAATAAATTGCAAGCTGAGACAAAGAGCAATGTCACAGAATATTGTAGGTGACGTGCGACAGGATTGTGCAGCCTTGGTGAAGTAATTACTGTTTCTTGTTTTTGTAATACAAAGTGTTACTGACCCACACTTTAATCCTGTTTTGAATCAAAAACTTGTTGCTTGGCTAATGGATGATAGTTTGATACCCTGATAAATGAAGCACACCCTCTAGTCCCTTTTCTGTAAAATCAAAAATGGGAACTACCCCCCTCTTCTTCCAGTTCACTGACACGGTCCCTGACCTCCACATGACACTGATGAGATGTGTCAACCAAGACCGCCAGAACATATCTATAGCCTATACAATTTCCGGGCACTTTTTGCCTACCTCCACCAAAAACATGGGTTATTCAGACTTTCTCTGAATCCCCCAACTCTGTCTATTGCACAGCAATGATTTGGGTTCAGGAGTTCCTCAAAATTAAGGTCAGCAGGTCTGCTCTGCTGAAAACAGCCTTGGTTAGGACCTACCTCCACTTCCTGAATTGTGTCATGGTTTGCCATAACCTCCATGAAGCCAAACAAAATGCCCTCTCCAGGGCATCGCCAAACTCCCCCCACACATTTGCCTTTAAGACCAAAGAAGCTGCAGAACCCCAGGCTTCCTAAAACCTGACCACTGACTAAGGACTCCACTGGGCTAACTAAGCAGCCCAGCAGCTTCCTTCACAGCAAGTGTCCACCAACAGGATCTTCTTCTCTAAAAAATGTAGACTTTGATAAAAATACAAAGTTGATCATTGATTTTTGGGAAAGGTGTATTTTGCCTGAATATGGTTGTTAGTGATGTGATATATTGTCATGACTATCCCAGATGCCCAATGATAAATACCACCACATGGTTCAGATCAGCTTCAGATCAGGCAGGGTGTTCCTGCCAGTCAACCCCTTCCAGGTTTCTCCGTCACATGGACACACCGAGAGACTCCAAGGAAGCTTAATACTCCTAACTCCTGTTCTGTGCTAGGCACAACAGTGTGTCTTCCTTGCAGCAACACCTTATTGCAGTGAGGCAACTCTTTTGTTCTCTATGGAAAATGGCTTGTCTGCACACCCACCTAGCACCTCTCATGCTCTTGAAAAGGATGGAGTCCAACCCCTCTCCAGGAGACTGAGAGGAGTTAATGTAAGCCACATTAGACAGTATCTTCTTAGTACTGGTCTACCTCCAGCGCTTGCTTTTGTACCTTCTGCATCTGAAAGGTGACATTCCATATCCAACGATTCAATTTTTGTTGACAGGGGTCAGTCACCTAGAGCCCCACCTGTGTTCCTGTCAGACCGGAAATGTACTATTTCCCTACATGTAACATCACAGGCGGTGGGCCACATGGTGGTGGTCCTGCATTCCTTCTTTTGGCTAAGGCTGATTGGAACCCATGGGTACAGGTCCAGCTACCAAGCATTTGATGAAAGCTCTCCTGGCTCCAGGATGGGGCCACAGTTTTCCTATTCTGGAGGACAAGGATGCTCTTTTGAAGATGCAGATTTTATAGACATTTGAAAGTCTGAGCCCCTCACCTCAACTGGGACCAATGTGTCTTCTAAGACTCTACTAGGAGCTCCACAACACGGCTCACAGGGTCACAGGGGCACACAAAACCTCCCAGCACAGATCAAATGGCAATTAGCTTCCAGCTTTGAAAATATTGTATTTTAAATTAAAGCATATATTTGGAAACATATTTTCCCATAAGTGTAATACACATTTTCTATGTATTTTTTAGACCCACTGAAATCTGGAAATAATAAGGGTCTTTTCCTACTTCATAGACCTGAGCGGGAACCTTGAAACTATTTCTGCACTAACTACAACACAATTTATGACTCATGTGTATTCATATGGTGAAGAAATAAACAGCCACAATAAATCAGTTACTCAACTGACTTGAAAAACAAAACAAAGGGCATTGGCAGACTTACTTGTAGAGACTGTCGGGTTCCAGGCACTTGAAGACCACTGAATACAGCATAAATTGAGGATGGTCTCCACTCCTCTTCCCGGGAACAACACAGGATGAACCCAAACCAGAGAATAGATCATCCATCAAGCTCAGAACCTCACCTGGTAGACATGAAATTGAAGGAAAAAAGGAAAGATAAAATGCAGAAAGAAAGAAAGAAAGAAGGAAAGAAAGAAGGAAAGAAACACATTTTACAAAAAAATACTTTGGAAATGTTATTTGTAATGTTAACCATCTATCATACTTTTTGCCAAAAAAGGAACACTTATCTTTCAACATTATCTTTCATCTATTGTTCTTAGTTAAACAAAACAATGTCACATGTTTTGGTCTACCACATGTTTCAACACAGGAAAAACAATGATGCACAACATGAACTTAATCATGAATGAATTTCTACGTTTAGAGAGCAGCTCTTTTCTTATTGATGATTGTGCCATTTGACTCTGGTGTCGTGAATTTCACCTCTGCACTGTCCAATGGGAGCCAATTTTGCCAGCACCGAGCCCAAGGCTAAATTAAATATAAATTTTTACTGGCAGCAACCCATACACACTATATTATAGAACTGTAAGAAAACAGGATTTATTTCCTTTATGGGCACATAGTACTGTTACAATGATATCTCACTGAGCACCCTGGCGTCTCACAAAACACTACTTCACAAGTTGTGAAATATCTTTCATGTCAGCTTACGGGAAAGGCAAGCGACGCACACTTGTTCATTTAGACACACACATACACAACGCCAGTTTCCAGTGCTCATGGGGGTGATGGAAAAAAGAGGGAGCTGTCAAAATAGTTTAAAAGCTCTCAAACGATTGGATTTCCAACTATTTCTACACGAGGTAAAGGGCAGCTTAGTTTTAGCTTATGATACATGGGCCAACTTATAAACACAGGGAGTAAGTCTGGCTGGTAGGGCACAAGGGGATGGTAAGAAAAGGTTGCAGAAGAGAGGAAAAAGAACTGCACGAATGAATGATTTGACCTTTTCACAGAAAGAGCTCTGTGTATAGGAGGTTTCCCCCAAACACATTCCTGCACTGCTGCAGAGTTGCTCTTTTGAAGCTCTTACCTTTTAAACATGAATCTAAAACTGGATACATTTATTCTGTTCTCAAAACCTGCTTAGGGTTGCAAAAGAAGTTGGCAATATTAATATCAGTGCGTCTAAATTTGCAACGGTTTAAAAAATATATATATTGTACCAAACTCCCATGGATGTTGATTGATATTGATACAGTAACATACCATATGTGCTATATATTTCCATTTGTTACCTTTTACTCTAAACAACTTACATCACACACTTTAATACTTATGTTTTTAACTTTCTCAAACCTCAAGACCACCTGCACACACTGTTTATAGACTCAATAGCATTTGGATAAATTCTGACTCAAAGTGAAAACTATTTATTAAACAGATAGATTATCTTGGTTTGTCAACAGGAAATTAAGAAGCCAGATGTTTTACATAACGGCAAATCCCTAATAAGATCAATCATACTTTATAACATATTAACAAAGTCCATATTGTTTTAGTCTTACTAAACTTAAACTTGAGCAACAGAGCACGTCTTTCCATTCAGAACTGGGATTTAAACACTTTCCATTATTGTGTTTTTTCCATGTTATTATTTATGGAACATATTTGCACTTAATTTGGTTGCCCTCTAAATGTTTATTTTGTTCATTCTGACATTAGTTGTAATTCATTTAAATAAGTCTGTCTTCCAATGGTGTCATCTGCTTTGTGTTAGCCATTAAGTGATAATGAAGATTTGCAAAGTTTGCATCTGGCTAATTCATGATTGCATAAACTGTGGATCCTGTATACAACCGTCTTTTGGAAATTACATATATATACTACCAACACTATATAAACTAACCACAGTTTAAATGAACTTATATGCAAAGTTGCAAAATGTTCATACAGAACATATCCGTAAAACATTTAATAACATATTTCATTTATTTGCCGTACAATTTGTAACAACTGAAACATGATACATGTTTGTATGGTTATTGTTACGGCCCCTGCTCCTATTGCTACCGCTACTCCTGGGCACTAGGTGTCCCTGCCTGTTTCTGTCGGTTTCCTTGTCTGTCTGTCTGTTTTGTGTTTCAGGTGCTGAGTGGGGT
>JAVQJL010041235.1:0-10810 GCA_036024295.1 Nannoperca obscura
TTGTTTGTATTCATCAATTGAATTGCTCTCTTAATCTCCCACTCTCTCTGTGTCCCCTCACTATCTAACATATATCTCTTATTCTCTCCCCACTCCCCCCCCCCCCCCCCCCCCACCACCACCCCCACCACCCCCCATCTTCACGTTTTCTCACTGGCCCTGTCTAATCTGTAAAACCGTACATTTGGCTCGGTACAGACAGCGATGAAAGGAAATGTCACATTCCACTGCAAGCAGCGGACCATCACACTGGAATGTCAATTGGCCGACTGGTGTTGGAGGTGGAGGGATGGAGAGATGGAGGGATGAATGGAGGATGACAGGAGCGGCCCTGTTCCATTGTGTGTGTTTTTTAAAGACATGGCGTTTTTTGATGATTATTCTAATCCCACCAAGGACCTCTCAGGCCGAACTGGGTGCCTTATCTCCCCTCCGCAGTCTTTCTCTCATTAAAACACAATCACAGGCCACCAACTCTAATAAACCTTCAACTTCCTCTTTGAAAGGGGGCAGGGGGGGTTGAAAATGCAGATTACAGTAGGTCTGTCTGCCAGTCCCTCTGTACGTGACATGGGGAACAGGAATGCTGTTTCTAATCACTGCTAGTCCAAAAAGGCTGTTTAAAAATCATTGGATTTGGTGATTTTCTTTTTTTAAGTCCACGTTGAAAAAGGTCACTCTTTATTAAAGGCTGTGGGGATTATAGAGTGCCTAGTGGGATTTAGGCTGTATGTACCTTGATTGTTTTTGGTTGCCTTGGAGATGTGACTTGCAACACACTTCTGAAATCACTGCTCTTGGGGCAAGTTGTCCAAAGTTAACATCGAGCCAAACACCGCCAGGCATTGATGCTGCAGCCTGCAATCCTTTTTGACTTCCATGTTCCACCCTCTCTCTCTGTGTGACACACGCTCTCTCTCACACACACACACACACACACACAAACACACACTCCAGACAGGGTTTTAAACCCTCTTTAATCATGAGCTCAAGAGAATAAATCAACCCCTGCAGATTGGCTTAAATTCAAACATGGTGCAGTAAAGTGGGCCAGTTTGTCGCCTACCTAGCAACTTCAACATTTGAGTTTATAATATGTGTGTACTAGGACTGGACAATAAAGCAAAGTTACTGACATTGTGAGTCTCTAACGGATGTAATTTACTCACAACACAGTTTCGTAACTGCAATATATATGCGGTATATCGTAATATATCCAGATACGCAAAAGTAAGCCAGCATGGCTCTTGTATGTATTGTAACTGAGATAAATGCAAATGGTTGGAGAAGTATTCAGATCCTTTACATAAGCAATATTAAGATATAAATCTACCCTGTTATTAGTAAAAGTCCAAAAGTATCTTAAGCAAGTTACACTTACACTTTCAACAATAAAAGCAATCATTATACAGAATGGCCACATTCAGATTGTTGTGTTGCTAGTCTTAACTTGCAAAGGGACTGGTAACTACAGCTGTCATTATGTCCGAAATGTAGTGGAGTAGAAGTATGAAAGATGAAGATATGTGTGCAAGTCGCTAACATCGGTCGGTATTTATCAGTCTAACTCTAGAATATACATGCAGTGTTGTAATTAAAAACTTTGCATGGATGTGATCCCAAGACAAACGAGGCAATCAATGTACTTCTCCTTGTTAAAAATGTGTGCCAGCCAAACACAATGACATGATTAACAAAGGTATTTTTCCAAACTTGTAATGAATATGTAAATATAGATAATGATTTGGCATAACTGCAGTATCATGCTTTTTGTGTCTCCACTGATGACAGTGACAGGGGAGCACCAAGGTGGTAAATTAGTAAAACATCTGGAGTTTGGACAACGTCTGCAGTTTTAAAAGTTTAAACACACCACTGATGCGTAGCTTGTTTTTGACTGATACTGGACCTCTGCAATGCAGCATCTACTTTTTAAAGTATTTACAGCTTTCATTTCCATATTATTCCATCTCTCCTCCAGCCCTTTTCTCCTCCTCCCTCTGAAATCAAGTCCACTAGTCACCATCCCCCAATTAAATCTGACAGAAAATTGCAAACCAATAAAGGCTGTCTTCTACCCTTTACAGAATGCTGATGATCTAACATGATCGATCATTTTCAATGTCCCATTTCTCATCTACAGGGACTTTGATATTTAACTCCAGTCCAGCTCCTCTACACATCCTCCCGATAAATGTAGCCAAGGAGGTAAGGCACATTGGGTTTAATTACTTTAAGCAAACTATGAGGGAGTGCTCTTGCTTCTCTTGTTTTCTAAAAGCCATCTTGCCTCGTCCTTCCAGCCATGGCCCCTGCACGCGTGTCCCAGATTCAGCACTATGCTCTTTGTGTCCGGACATAGCTTAAAGATGTAAGGAGAGGAATTTATGGAAATAATATGCATTAAAAAAGATGAGAGAGGAGCCAAAGTCAAAGCAGGCAGCTGCCATTGGTAGTGATTCAGAGGTCTATGAGGCCTCTCACGTTGTTCCTAAATTATTCATGCAATCTGTCAATGCTGCTGTCTAGGCAGACTCCTCTCCCCATGTGTTCAATGATGACAGAAATCCTGCACTATGTTCACTGCTATCTTCTGCAAATCCCTAACAGGAGACACACACCACACTCACAAAGCTCCAGCACATGCTTTTGACAGTGAGGGTGCGTGTGTGAGAGAGAGAGTACATGTGTGAGTGCATGCTCCCGCTCATATACAGTAAATATATATATGGTTGAGTATGAGCTTGAATATCTCTTCTTGGGTTTTTTTTTACTCACTTTAGAATCATTTTGCATCTTTGTTGTGTGCTTTAAAGTCTTTGAGAGTGTTGTCATGTGTCTCTGTGAGTGTTCCCTCATGGAAAACGGATGCAAAACACACAGTGGCACATGAATATTCAGACACAACTGTGCGCACACACACACCATGCTTACAACCACACAGACATGCACACAAAGAAAGAAAGACAGAGTGCAGCCTCATCCTCTCTCATCCCAGTAAGAAGTAGCTTTGCTGCAGTTCCACTTCTCTTTGTGGAGTATTATAAAATATATTCCTCAGATGTTGGAAAGCATGTAATATTTAAACTCTTCCTCCTACAGTTTCCTCCACCACATGATAACACTTTTAAAAACTAAAAGATAAACTTCCTACAATGACTACTCACACTGAGTGCAATGTGGTCACCTATGGGAACATGTACACAGACCTAATGAAGAATATCCAGCCCTCTAACTTGCATGCAGCTCAAACTGAGACGAATGTGTGTCATGGTGATCCAGGCCACTGTCATTCAGCATTAGGACGGATTGTGTCTCATCTGTCAAGAATGACCAAAATCTTTTACGTTGACTCTTAAGTCTTAGAAACTCAACTCAACTTCACATACCTCATGAATTTAAATAGTTTGGGCCTCACATTGGTCAGTGTTATAAACAAGTCAAAATATTGACAAATGAGTCCCACTGCTAGCACTAAGTGCCTATCTAACTATAGAGGAAGAAGCCTCCCTGTGTGTATGTATGTCGGAGGTTTTCTCGTCTCGTCTTTTCTCGAACTGTGCAAGCAATCAAGTAAATTAAATTGAATCAACTGAAATAAATTGAATTGAATCAACTCAAATACATTTAATTGAATTGATATAAAATGAATGGCCGTGCACTCAGAACGGGTATGCCCCCCATCAACACCGCAAGCAGCAATATTTGCTTGGCTCTTTCCGAACGAGCATGCCCAAACACCCCAAAAGGGAACTGCATTAGTTAGAAATGGGAGGACTGTTTGTGTCTGTAGATGCTGACATCAAGCGTTTGTACAGCATGCAGCCTTAGGGAGTCTCAAGGAAGATATGGGCTGAATACACATACTCACATGCACAGGTACACATACTATGCAGATGCAGAAACAGACATTAATATATTTTCATGCACACAGACACACACACTGTTAAATATTGTCCCTTAGTACACAAGGTGTCTAGCACCCAACAGTGATCTAATTAAGAAATTAACCAGTGAGCAGATTATCAATGAAATGGTAACCAAGGCCGACCTCTTCGCCGCCATGACAACCAAACATCAAATCCCTGTGTTCGGTGTGGCTGAGAATACCTGAATCAAAACAACTAATCGCTGTGCTGATGGCACCCATGTTTTATGTTTAAGAAAGAAAACACTTACTATCTTTCTTTCTTTCTCCCTTTCATCCACGTCAGATCTGACTTTTCTCTTCTCTCTGTTACTGTATATTGTTCCTTTGTTGCGAGACTTACTGTAATGATAAGGCCCGAAGGCTGAACAGTAAATATCTCATGCACAGCTTTGGCTTCTGCTGTTGCTATTCAGATGTCGCCTTATCTTCCAGACACACCTTTGCTTTGCATCAAAACTTAAATCCCAAACTCACCCGAGGTGAGGCACGCACTCCTGTGAGAACACTATGATTACTTGCTGCTGGGAGAATTATGACCGCTGGGTGATAAGATGAAAAAGACTGATACGGACGTATTTACTGAAATGTACATATCTGTCAAATTGAACCGGCCTCGGAATCACTCTATTCTCATTTTTATCCCTGAATCCCTTCTCACCACTTCTTCTGCATAATCTCACTCTTTTTGAACTACTTATTTCCGTGTTTCATCATCCTCATCACAATCATTATCCTCTCTATTGTCTAGGAACTTGTAGATACGATCTTCTGCACTGTTTTTCATTACTCAGATGGTCGTAATTCAAAAATTATCTCTCACGTCTCCTAGCCTCCCGTCATCCTTTTATTTAATATTCTACAATATGCTGAACTTTGAGAGACTTGTCTGACTTTTTCTCTGCAGTCTCATGCCACAGGTGTACAGATGGTCGCTCAGTCCTTTCCTGCAGCCACAGAATCTCCTCCCCAGCCAGTAGTGATGTGTCAGTCATGAACAATTCTTTCATTTTGAACGACACTTTGACATGAACGAGTAGTAACTAGTCGTCTCAGAGAGTCATTCCATCATTCTGGCCGCGCCTGAGCAGCAATAATAATGCACAAGTTTTGTTTACCTCACATAACATCTGACTGGTTTGGGTCCTTCTTTCATTAGTCTTTCGTTAATTTTTCCACGTGAAAGCTACACAGACTCAGTATTGGACAGAAATGAGTAGTAGTAGTCCCCCCCCCCCTCCTTTGTCTACTGTGCGAAATTAACAAATGACTCGAAAAAAGGGTAGTTCACTTTACTGAACGAGACTCAGTCACTGAAGTCACATAAATGAACTGGTTGTCCCATCACTAGGGTTAGGGTTCTTCCTACTCCAGACCTGCCATACTCAAGCTGTCCAGCCGATGCCCTCAGACTTTCCACTAGACCTCCTCATTCCTCCGCTCACCAACTTCTCATCAGCCCTTTCTCTAGCTTCAATGTTGGAAAAATAATCTCAGTGTTTGACAGTCGCACATATTCTATAGCTATATGATGTGTTTTTATAGCTATACCCTTCCATCAAGTGGAAATATTCTAGATGTCTTAAATCATTTTTATTTTTTCCCGAAAGTCAGACTGACATACTTGGTATTTTAGAAAAGTTTAGCTTCTCCACTAGAATTTTAAATAAACCTCGGAGTCTGCAGGGCATGAGTTTGTTTTACCAGTTCAGATATTTTTAAGTGAATAATGATGTGCCAGGCAAATTGAGAACCTTGAGTAGTTTCAGGGAACAATGGATAAATCAGTCCAGTTACATTATTGACAAGTTGCTTTATTCAACAGTAATGAGCCAGGCTATGCTAAATTACATCAGTCTTACACACAAGCATGTGCGGCACTATTTTTCTAGTTGCAACAACTTAGCCATTTTGTCTTTGCAAACACATTGAATCACATTTAGCTTGGAGCATGCAGGGCGCGATGCTCAGACACATGAAAACACCTTCAAACACAATACAACATATAGATGTGCACACATTACACACACACACACGCAAAAATGGCTCTGGAAATCACCTTCCATTATTACATTTGGTTCTCTGGCTCTCTCTGTCCTTCAGATAAGCTATGTAAATGTACTCAAGCAACACACTATGCACGCAGACCACTTTATACAACTGTGAGGACCATACGAAAGCAGCCCCACAGCCAGGTGTGTCCCAGCAGGTGGTAACCCTGTGAATCAGTGAGCCAGTTGCATGACATCAAGTCTCCTGCAGTGCCCCCCCTGCTTCCTGTTCCTCCTGTCCTTCTTCTCACAGCAGGTGATTTGATGTGCTCCATTTGTTTTTGCATTTTCTTCTACAAGAAATCACCAGAATATAAAAGGACACCCATTTTTCCCTCTATCTCACCCACTAAATCGGCTCCAGAGTTCTTTGTAGTGGGGAAAAGGGATATCTCTTGTTTTTTGACACGTTAAACTGTCAGTCATTCAACATGGAAGGTCAAATGCGTATATTTCGCCTCACAAATCATACGTTTAAAACTTGAATCATCGAGTGTCTTTTGTGGAGGAAAAGGAAAGAGCTTCCAGAAGAAGAAAGGAAAGAGTTTTGTTGGTTAATCCTGCAAAACAATGCTCCTTCCGGAGCTGTGTCTCTCAGTATTTATCCATTTATTTATTTTTGGGAATGTCTGTATTTCTTTACGAGTATTTATGATGTGTCCCATGGTGCTAACAGAGGCAGGTGGCCAATATGTTTACCTTGGCTCTCAGAGGCAGTGTCACACAAGCGCATACTCATGGGTTTATCATCGTGTTGACACTCAAGGGGATTATACAAAGACAGAAACAAGCGAGGTTTATCAGCTTCAGACCCAGACGAGAACACACGCACTCCACACGTACTGACGCACGCACGCACGCACGCACGCACACACACACCCGGAAAGAACTCCAATCCTCCATAAGGAGGGCCATTGAGCAGTGCAGAAAATACACACACACACACACACACACACACACACACATTTAGCAACTTGAGCTCTTTCCCACTATTTTCCTCTCCCCGTCACTCGGCTTCAGTTCACCACACACATATCTGCGGGAATTAGCTCCCTTCATGTTGTCTTTCATGCTGTGTAATGTAAACAAAATGCTTTTTACTTCAAAGACTAAGTTTCTCAATTTCCTAATTGATAATCCTACTCTTGACATTAAGCTTTGCCAGGCTGAGTTTGCTCTTATGACAACAGAGCTGCATTCATCCTCTGGTGCTCTCTGCGGCTCTCCAGCTGTTGTTCTATATTGCAGCATACAATATAGCTTACAGCATTTTAGTGGAGACCCCAGTGAGTTGTTCCATAATTATGGAGGATAATTATTAAAGATCCACACGCATGCACACGCTTATTTGTATTAATATGCTTTTCAGGACTAAAGCACTTAATTCAAATTCTCTCTTCTGCACTTCTCACCTTGACCCATACCTAAATATACACTTACATCTATTCCAACTTTAATCCTAAACCTAAAACTCTAAACTTACTCGTTGAAGGATTTTCTTCTTCTTTCTAAACCTGTGAGGAAATGTGGTCCTCTTAACAGCAGAAATACAAGAACACACACACATACAAACACACACACACACACAGCCACAGACGGTTCCCCCTTTGCGATAACTCCTACAAAACGCCTGTCATCCTTACTCAGTCATACACAAGCAGGGAGTCAGTGCAAGCCGATGGATCAATTTAGTACAGAAAAGCTGTGGCATTCTTCAAATGTAATGGGCTTTGATGTAGACGCTGAGCTGCATTACAGAACCCCGCTGAAGCCAGTGAAACCTCTTTTCATCTGCCTGCTTCCTATGCAGAGGACGTTGGCAGGAAACGTGCCTCACTTCTGCTATGCTGGGGTTTTTTTCAGCATTGCACACCTACACTCACACATCCTCTTTTGACTTTTACTAATTTAGGTTCTATTGAGCTGCATGGGGAAATAACTACTTCCTTTCAGCTCGTTTCGTACGGTTGGTTCTCTTTGCCAGCTGGAATGTCACTTTTGACCATATTTGTGACACTACAATTATGTTTTTTAGATTTACGGAGTGGAAAAGCCAGATGAAATTTCTCTCTTATGAAATGTCTTCTTGTTGATGAAGTATGATTCCATCTGTGTAATGTTCTACAATCCTTCCGCAGCTACAGCCTGCCCCCTGGTGGAAAGTGTGTTGATCACAGTCAAAGTCTAGTCAGTAAATTTGAAAATATCACCCCACTGAACATCTAACCACAAGAGCAAGCCTGAGCCTTCTTTCACTCTTCTGCAGCACTTTGCAGATCTCTCTGTAATTATAACTGTTTCCAAAATGTCTTGCTATCAGTATGTGAGGCACATTTCACTCCCACCACCCCTCCTCTCTTCCAATTTCTGTCATGCGGCGAATTGCAATAGATCCCGTCACTTCTGTTTGCTTGCAATGTCACCTTATTGACCGAACAAATTGGTCACATAGCTTTCAAATCACTCACACAATCAGACACAAAACAGGCACATTACACGAACACTTTGAAAAGCTTTATTTGTAATACCATTTAAAAAGTCATCCAGGGGGCAAGCAAATAAACAATTATCAGATCAAGATAATTTACTGCTTTTGGCATGGAGGCAGAGGAATAAATACACATTAGTCAAACAGAAATTGCTTTAGTTTCTGTGGGTTTAAACTGGGTTTTTTTTACTAACATCAAGGTCTCTTGGGTGTACAGAATAACAATGCATGTCTAGTTCACACAGCCCACAGACCATCAGACCACATCAGCCAACATTTTCTGCAAGCTGCATCACAGCAAGCAAACGCCACCATGGTGCTTTTCACAGCCTTCCCCAACTACAAGTGTAAGACTCGTTCTCACTGCGAATCGCTGCCAAGTACGGGTCACTTATTATGCTCCATGTTCTGTGTTGGAGGACATTTTCTGATAGCCCAATTACACTGCAACTGTGGCTAATGGACATCTGCCAGGGAATGAAGGTGCAAGAGCTGCAGTCTAAATTAGATGCAAAACCTTGACTGTGCTGCAATGCTTTAGCAGCACCAACATCAAACCTATTAAAAGATTATAAGCAAATTAAACATGAACTGACCAAAAGTTGGATCACAAATATGGGATTACAATACGTTTTTTCCCCCCTGAATATATTTAGCATTTAATCGTGAAGTAAATCATGCACTGGTGCGGAGATTAGGTTCAGTTTTAAACACAGTAAACCAATATAAGACCTATTGCTGTGATCAACAGACATCACCATTTTATTCAATGAAAGAAGGCATCTTTAAGTAATAAAAGTGACACTCAGAGCTTTGAGAGAGAGAAGTGCATGAGAAACTGCTGCTGAGCGTCAGAAATCAAAATACACTAAATGTTTTCACTGTGCAAAAATATTGTTCTTCTCCAATAAGAAGTGGGGAGTGAAATTCACCCCAGAGGTCATGGACTTGTAGTCATGTGTTTACCACAAAGGCTTGTGAGGCAGGTCATTTAAAAATTCTATAAGAATTTCAGTCCCTTTTTGTGTTGAGTGGTAGCAAAAAAAAAAAAAACCTACATGATACGTACAGTGAACACTGCTAGCTTTGGAGACGTGTTGCGATAAGTGGCACATTAAAGTCTTTCACTTCAATCTCAATCCCAGGTGACTTTAAAAACGTCAGAATATTAACTGAGGTCAATTGACCCATTTTAACAAAATGGTAAAAACAGTGTGTCTTGCCCTCAAGTAAAGTGTTAGTTCCCAGGAGTGAGATCAGGTAACCAATGCTACCACAGTATCCATCAAGCTATCCATTGTCCTTTAGTGGGACATTTTGTGCGTATCACGTCTCATGATTCCCCCTTTAATTCTAAGCAACATCTACATTATCACACTAGCGGGGCTGTATTGCACAAAGTGTATCTTTGAGTGTGTTTGCTGGACTACTTCTGACCGTTCAAAGAGAAATATTGTCATGAAAAGAAGGTAGCTCACTGTCCACCAAAAAAAAAGCCTTTTTATCCATGATGCAGACCAACATAAACACAGTGCCTATTCCTATAAATCACATAACACAGAAATATCTATGGCACATTCATCAAAGAAAAAAAAAGGAAGAAAGCTTTGTTTCGCCCAGTTAAGTCCGTATTTGTTAGTAAATTAACTATACGCACCATTGCAGCTCCAACATTCCATGGAATGTAGCAATGTATCAATAAAAATCAATGGCAAAAATCACACAGTCCATCCTCTACATGGTGTAGAGACTCTTTAAGACTTACAGGTCTCCTGTTGAGTTGGCCCAGGCACTCAAAGGCACCATGACTGGTGGTAGAGGGGCCAGACACAGTGGGAGACACAGCAGAGGCCAGACGTAGGGGATGTGGCCTACACAGAGGCACCGCAGAGGAGAGGGGTGTGTGTGTGTGTGTGTGTGGCTCAGCCATAGCCAGACCCTAGCTAAATTGTTTTACACCTATCCCTGCAAGAGATGTTAAACTGTGTGCTGGGAGTGATGCTTCATTTATAACCGTACGACTGTTAACTTTATAACTGTATAACTGACACCACACCAGACGTAATTAAAATAAACAAACAAAAAAACTGCAAAAGAAGATGGCAACTGACAACAATATCCTTATTTACAGTTGACACCCATCCATCCATACATCCATACATCCATACATACATACATACATACATACAGTGCTGCATCCATACCGTCAACCATAGGCGTAGGAACCGGGGGGGACAGGTGGGACGTGTCCCCCCCAATATTGGAAAAAGGTGCATTTGTCCCAAAAATTATACCACCGGTGAGAGATGTGTCCCCCCCAATGTCAAACTCACTCCTACGCCC
>JAVQJL010041236.1:0-37726 GCA_036024295.1 Nannoperca obscura
GAGGACAGGAGAGGAGGCAGAGGACAGAGGAGGGGAGGCGGACAGAGGAGAGGAGGTGGAGGACAGGAGAGGAGGCAGAGGACAGAGGAGGGGAGGCGGACAGAGGAGAGGAGGTGGAGGACAGGAGAGGAGGCGGAGGACAGAGGAGAGGACAGAGGAGGGGAGGCGGACAGAGGAGAGGAGGCGGAGGACAGAGGAGAGGAGGCGGAGGACAGAGGAGAGGAGGCGGAGGACAGAGGAGAGGACGGGAGAGAAGGTGGAGGACAGAGGAGAGGAGGTGGAGGACAGAGAAGAGGAGGTGGAGGACAGGAAATGTGGTGGAGGACAGAGGAGAGGACACAGGAGGAGGCGGAGGACAGAGGAGAGGAGGTGGAGAGCTGGAGCGGGACATGAATCCAGACTGAGTGACGACACCACTGGAGTGCAAACATCTGGGCTCGGGTTCATTGGCAATCTGAGTCCACAAGTAGGAGCAGCAGCCAGGCTGTGGGGACACCACCCACCTGGCCACCACCTCCTCCTCCAGTCCACTACACACCCACACCCTGAAGTGTCCCCAGGCAGTGTCCAGACAGTCCTGCCTGTGTGTGGAGGTGCTGTCCCCCCCCTCCTCCACCTCAGGAGGTGGACAGCTCGAAGGAGATGAACTGCTTGAGTCTCTCCAGGTACTGGGCGTACAGTTCGATGTCGTTGTGTCCGGCTCCCTCCACCCACAAGGGCTCCACGGCGCGGGGGCAGCGCTCGTACATGGCCAGGCCGTGGGAGAAGTCGATCACCTCGTCCTCCGTGCCGTGGATCACCAGCACCGGGGACGCCACCTTGGACACTTTGTCGATACTGAGGACGGGACAGAGAGACTGAGGTGAGGTGAGAAAGACAGACATCCGGTCGAAAAGCTGAAAAGCATGCTGGGATACGCGTGTACCCCCGAGCACACACACCAGTTGGCTCTCAAGTGACACTTATTGAACCAGGCCGAGCCGGGACACGTCAAAGGTGACAGGTGACGACTCACCTGGGATGACCCATAACACCCAGGGTGTAACCATAGCAACGCACCCACACACCCCCTCTCTCTCTCCCTCCCCCCCCCCCCCCCCCCCGGCCCGCCCCCCGCCCCCCCCCCCCCCCCCCCCCCCCCCCCCCCCCCCCCCCCCCCCCCCCCGCCCCCCCCCCCCCCCCCCCCCCCCCCCCCCCCCCCCCCCCCCCCCCCCCCCCCCCCCCCCCCCCCCCCCCCCCCCCCCCCCCCCCCCCCCCCCCCCCCCCCCCCCCCCCCCCCACGCGATCAGGGATAATAAGCCTTTCTATGTGAGAGGCAAGATCCAGAGAGCAAGTTCAGACTAGCATTGAGCGCTAACCAGCATAATCTGAAATGAATCCCACCAACTCAGCCAAGAACTAACTCTGGCTTGGGTTGGACACCTGCAGGCTGATTCTAAATCCCTCTGGCTTGTAGAAACCCACAGTAAAGTATCCAGATAGCCCTGTTGGAAACACATGTGTCGGGCCATCTAAAAGCCTTCGAGTACCCTTTGAGTGCTGTTGTGTAATGTGGTGACAGCGCTGAGCTACAACAGCACGAGTACAGAGGCTGACACGTGGTGTGATTTCAGTAAATGATGGCGCAGGTGAACTCACTTAGTTCCAGGCTAGTCATGCTGTGGCTGGAAAAGACGCAGCCCAGTCAGGATCTGATATACGGCAGTAGGACAACAAAGGCAGGCCGTGTCTGGGAATAAAATGGTTTAAATACAGTACAGGACTGGCCTAAGATTATCTCGCTGTCTGTCTGTGTTTGTGTCTGCTCTGTGTCCTGTTGCCAAGCCGTCGGCATATCAAAGAGACTATTCGTAGTACTACTCAGTAGTAAAGTCTTAAAGTGAAATAAGTTGAATGTTTTTTTACATTTTTGGAGTAAAATGCCTTCTTTGATGGGTCTAAATCTGTTTAGTGGGTGGAGTGGAGCTACAATCAAGGGTTATATTTATGTTCCCATTCTTCCTAGAAATGTGCCTCTCACTTGTGAAGCAAATGCAGAGTGAAGTGAGCTCTTGAGGGGAATGAGCAACAGAGTAAGCCCTGTAGGCCAGGCTTGCCATGACATTGCCCCCTGCTGTTTAAAGCTCGCTACAGGCTATACATGTATATACTCTTGAGCAACAGCCATAAGGCTGAGCTAAATGAGAAATGTGTCAGAAATTATTACACAGCACAATACATGTCATTTGTTTATAGTGTGGAAGTGCCCAAACTATCGTGACTACTACTCACTGTTCTTACTTCACACCTCAATGTGTGAAAATCACCTGAAATATTAGGAAGTGTGACGTCTCGGGATATTCCAGTCAATCATTGTGGAGTCAAAATAACATTGATGCATCATGATGCAATAATATGAGGTTTGAAATTCAACTGATAAATCAAAAATGTTTAGAGCCTCCTGTCTTTTATTGCACCGTCTGTCTTTGCTGTCAACTGTCCCCTTCCTTCTCTGTCTGTCCGTCAGTTTTTCCCTAATCTCCTTACATAACAACCCTGAGCCTGGCCACAGTGCCACAGTGCCTCCCCGTGTGCCACAGCATTTCATATAAACTCAAATGCATACACATACTTTAAAACCTAGTACATGAACTCACCTTCTGCTTCACTCACAACTCTGCAAACAAATCTGTAAAAAAAAGGAGGGACCTTGTGACGCGAGAGGGGCCAGATGTTTTGTCTTTCAGGAAAAGTGGGGTTGGGAGACTCAATAATGTGAAGAGCAGGGAAAGAGGCAGCAGGGATAGTTCACGGTAAGCTCTTTGCTCTCTTCTTGCCCCACTTTATTATTCTCAGTTGCCGTGGAGAAAAACTATATATAACAACAATATAGTCCCTCTCTCTTGACGTAGTCTCTGTCTCTGTCATTTTGCCTTTCCATTGTTTCCACAGAGAGGACAGCAAAGGACAACATCTTGATTCAATGGGAAAATCTGTCTAATGCTCAGCTCCAGTGACAGGAAGCAGCCGACAAACCAAAACAGCCAAGAGGCTGACAGACAGGCCAGACACCATGTCGGTTTCTCTTGGTCTTCTGGCCAGACTCCCATTTTCAGACACCAGTGGCTTCAAAGGAATAATTCATTTCACAGTCTAGTGGCCGGACACAGAGCCCCCAACATTCACGCCCCTTTTAAACACCTAAAAGAAGAATAGCTGCTTCGCCACTCACTGCTTCACCTTTGCCGTGTTGCTGTGTAATGCAACACAAGTGAGATACAATAAGTTCTGGGTACATCCAACAAGTTAAAAAGGGACAAAGTCAAGCTGTGTGCATCTTCATTTTAAAGTTTTTAGTTCTAGTTTAAGACTTAAACTCTTTTTTTAGGTGCCCCGATGGCTTGGGGGTTTAAGGCGCTGGCCATGGAATAGCACAACAAGTCCTACAAATTACAAAACAACACATAAGCGTTTTCTGATGCAACGTCTCTATCGGCAGGGTAACATCATTTGTCAAGGGGGTCAAATCATAATCAAGCATTTCACGGTTAAAGTTTGGTTAGTTTTACGCACAAAAATGACAGTTTGGGTTAAAATAACTACTTGGTAAAGGTCACGGGACGTTTGTCATCATGGTTGCAATAATAACACTTGGTTAAGATTAGAGAACAATTGTGGTCATGGTTAAAAGAAACCAATGTTGCCTGTCGATAGGAAACAGGAAACGGAAGTCTGACGTTTTGTTTACCCATAAACAAGTAACTTTTGGAATAGACATTTTGAGAAATAATGTTTATTTCCCTTTCAGGCGGATGAGAAGCCGCTTAGCTTAGCAACAACACTGGAAAGAGGTGGAAAAAGCTAGCCTGTCTCTGGCCAAAGTAAAGAAATCCACCTGCGAGCACCTCTGAAGCTCAGAACTTAACGCAGTATATCTTGTTTGTCAAATCTGCACAAAAGACTCTTTTACTTTTTACACCTGGTTTTTGTACGGATTAGACAAACAAGATATAACATGTTAATGAGTGAATTTAAGAGGTGTTGGTATGTTTGTTACCATAAAACAAAGCCAGGCTGTAAGCTAAGCAGATGCTAGCTATAGCTTCATATTTAGCGTATGGATATGAGAGTGGTATTGATCTTCTCATCTAACTCTTTGCAAGACATAAGCGTATTATCCCAAAAATGTCTAACTATTCCTTATCTGGGGTTAAGAAAATATGATTCAAGACACTATTCCAGGACATGAAGACACTCTCCCTGCACACTTCTTTTAGTTGACCTGGCAGGTTTAGGGATCTTACCTTAGAGGCTCTGCGGTGCTCAGGACACTCAGGGTGCTGGCACACCACCCAGTCCTCCACCTGGACAGGCTTGTCATCTGAAACAGAACACACAAGTCAATTTGACATCTCTCTTCATCACTAAAACACCAAACAAGCCACCCAGCCAGCTACACATCCATTAACACACCTGCCTTGGTGAAGGTTTAAAAACATATTGTAGACACGAAGACTGAAGTCACTGCCTGTGTTTATGTAAGGACGGAGTAAAAAAGGAGGGACGAGAGTGACCATGAGCGCAAGAAACACTCACACAGTAAGAGAGACAGAGAAGCCATGTCATAAAATGAAAAAAGAGAACTCTGGTTAAAGAGATTTCTACAAGGAAAGGTAAACAGAGGGAAGAGGGTGGGGTGTGTCGTTGGGGGGAGATCAGAAAGAAATGAATAATGACCAAAGAGACAGGAAAAAAATGGAGCAAATGAGAGGAAGCACCATTCTGGTTTTTGTACAAAAGTGCACTCATCGTGGGTCAGCTCACTGCGCTCCACTCTACAATAACAAATCACCATTGTCAAATAAAGCTCTAAAATCTACTTGACTAGTTGGCCAACGCTGCATTGAGGGTATGATAAAAGGCAGTGTTTACGTCTACATGTTCTACATGTACACACACGATAAAGATACCATAACAGAGACCCTGAGCGCACCAATATTTATCTGTCTGTAATGAGAAAATACACGTGCAGGAAGGAGAAAGTAAGAAGTAAGAGCAGGGAAGGGAAGCACAATGAGCTGGGGGTGGGGGCAGGGGGTGGGGTGAAGGAGCTTGTTGCAGAAAGTCTCCAGTTCCAGGGCATGACAGGACTCCGTAGCAAAACCGTTCCAGCAAGATCAAATAACCTGTTCAATGCAATGTAATGTCACCTCTGCCTATTTATCCGAGCCACACACAATATCATTACTAAATCATCAGTAATAGAGACGGGCTGCTGCTAGAAAATGAAGTCACTTAGTAACTGAACTTTAAGGCCAACTTCAAACAACAATTTGTCACCATGAAAGAGATGGTAAAACAGCCGAGGCCGACGGAAACAAGCCACCTTGAGTCATCCACTTGGCTACAGCTACACTCACAGGTCAGGGGTGCTCGTGGGGAAGGCGGAAAAACACTGTAATTGGTGCATACCACAGAGCCCATGGCTTCCCCACTGGGAAGGGAAGGGTCAACCTGTCTGCAATGAATTTGCTCAGTCTAAGTAAAAACGTAAACGAGAACAAGAGTCTACAGCCACGCTAGCAGCTCTGTGAGACAGAGCACAGCTGTGTTTTGAGCTAAATGCTAACATCAACATGCTAACATGCGCACAATGGTAATGTTAACATGTGGATGTTTAGCAGGTGTAATGTTCACCATTTACATCATCTTAGTTTACAGTGGTAGCATGCTAACATTTGATAATAAGCACTAAACAAACTAAAGTGCATCTGATAGGAATGTCAGTTTTTGAGGTATTAATAAAAAATAAAACAACATCTGATGATGGCGCTATATGAAAAGTTAGGAGATCAGCTACATAGGGGTCATCATTAGCTTGATTGATTATATATATATATATATATATATATATATATATATATGAAACCTAATTAACCTATCATTTAATATTTTTTACAAAATGAATGTTATTTTTGTGTCAGTGTAAAAAACATGGCATATCCATAAAGATAACTAGACATAACATCTGAAACACAACTTCAGTCCTGATTGACATATTCATCAGTTTTGGTGCTATCACTGTCCTGATTGGTGGAAAAAAAAACTTCTCCTTTGAAGATCCTTTTGAATAGTTTCTCAACCACACAAAAGTTAAAATGTGGTTAAAATTAAACGTTATGATAATATATAATATGTCAAATAACAAAAATCTAAATAATATCTACAATAAATAAGAAAAAGAAAAAGAAAAGAAAATGTTAAATGAGAAGAAAAAGATTGTCTGTGCTGTGCTGGGCACAGGCTGAGACGTGCTCTCAGCTCTGACTGTGGACTCTGCCAGCGGGCCTCAAGCTAATGGCTCCCTCAGGGTTAACAAGCAGCATGCTGCAGAGGGAGCCTCCAGCTTTTATGGAGTGTTTAACCAAAGAGGAAGAATATCTTGACCAAAGTGAGACTTAGATTCATCGGGTGGACATCTGACTGGATGTGTAAATAAGAAACAGTTTGCTAAGTTAGAAGGCAGATCTACAGCTGGTTGCCCCAAGTGGCCACAAAATCAGTTATTGCGGGTAAAATAGCTAAAACTCAACTTGAACAATAACATTCAAAGAACTAAAACTCAAAATGTGTCAAATAGATTACATTTGCTAATTAACCAAATTGATGATGTTTTTTTTGCATTAACACACAAACCTGAACTAGAGTGTCGATGATGATTCTGTCAGAATTACAAATTCAATGTATGAGAACAAGAGGTCGGGTCTTCTACAGGCACATCTCGAATTGGGGTTTTCATTAGCTACAAGCCATAATTATCAAGGAAATAAAGGCTTGAAATATTCCACCATGTGTAATGAATCTATATGATATATGAGTTTCACTTTATGACGTGAATTACTCAGCACTTTTCCACGATATTCTAATTCATTGAGATGTGCCTGTATTCCAGTTAGGAGCGCTTGTAAAATCCACAGTCACCGTCCTCTGAACTACGGTCCTCTAAGGTAAGGCTGTTGTAAGCCGACTTTGTAAAATGCAACTTTCTTAAAGTAACAATACCATTACAACAAATCTGACAAGTCAACTTTTATCTTGTTATGCAAAAGGGGTAGCAGAGGCACCACAAATAAACGTGGCTACGTGGGTTACATTACTTCTCCTTTATTCAAATTTGAAGTGATAAACAGTGATATCCCTGACTGAGCCATAACCTCAAATCCACTCAAGGCTTGAGACTCAAGCATCTCCTCAGCCCCTTAAACTCTTAGGCCTCTTCTTACTACTTGTCCATCTCGTCCTATCTTGTTGTAAAATCACTTGATTATCTGCTGAAGCTCCATCTTCTCTCCTACTTATCTCATATCTTGCTGACTCTCCCTCTTTCTTTCTCTGATGAATTAGAATTCTAAACTCAGCACTGCTGATTATGCCAAAAAGCAAACACAAGCACACACTATACACAAACACACGTGACAGCAGACAATGAGCTTGCACACTAAAGAGACAGTGGAGAGCATCCCATCTGCACAGCGCTCCGCTCGCTTGCTCACCACAGAGACACATTGCTTGGAGCAAAGACCCATTAGGCACCCATAAATAAGCCAGAGTGGCGAGCGCAAGTTCGAAATGATGCACATTTGAACACGCAAGATATATTAAGTATTTCAACCATGGATGTTGAAGATTGCGCCTATTCATTCCAATGAGAATTGCTCACCCAGTGCATACGGCGAAAACATTTCTAGCTTCTGAGATCTGCAGCTCACTGAATACACGCAGTAGAGAGTCCTCCCACTGGCCCCATCCGTGAGTTCCCCCATGGTTTATAGACTTTACATCGTGATGACGTTGTTTTTCTCAGCTCGAGGAAAGTTTTACAAATATAAAACCTCAGAGGATCAAAAATCCATAACAGAGTCATGGTCGACCATGTTTGCAGTTGGAGGTGTCCTGTCAACAGTTTTACACACGTCCCGTTTCATCTCTCTGCAATACCACAAGTGGCCACAGTAAAAAAAAAATGGAAGCAAGGATCAGCGGTGGCGCCATATTCAGTTATTTTCCATTTCATCCATGATTTGGTTTTAAAGTGAGAATTAGTCAGGGTCCTTGCAATTTCTTATAATGAAACTTCTTACTGTCTTCAGGTGAGCTGTCTACGAGGGAAAAGTAAAAGCATTCTAGTGCTGAAGCAATTAGTCTATTGATTACCTAATCAGAAAACGAATCATAGTCTTAGTCAACAGTCGATTGCGCCTCTACATTTGGATGCAGACTAAAGATCTGTACACTGTTGGTCCGAGGAACAATCCAATATCAAACTCATAAAAGGTTCAACCAGGTCTTCTATCGCCGCATCACGTCTTGCCATGTTTAGTCATACTCTTAATCTCCTCTCGCACCACTGCCTCCCTCAGAGGCTCACCAGAACTCCATGTTTAGGTGGGGAGAGGTCGAGCCGGGTACACGTTTAGCCGTGAGCCTTACACTCATTTTTATGAGGAATTCTAAGAATGCTTCACTCTGCTGCCTATTTGGTGAGATCTCATCGTGGCATACGAAGAGGGACGTCAGGTTATTCTTTTGTTCGCTCAGGCTTTGTCTCCTCTTCTCATTTTCACAGTATGTAATGTTACATGCACCTCCTTGCCAGAAGATAGTTATGAAAAGACTCTTGAGAGACAAACACAGATGGCAGGCGGGCAGGCAGGAGGGCATACGGACTGGGAAAACTGGCAAAGAGAAAGCTTTATCAGCACACAGGGTAGCAGGAGGACAGAAAAGTGAAACCCTTCAATACATAAATGTGGAATGAGTAGAGATGAAGTTAAGGAGGCTCTGCAGGAAAGAAAGGCAGGTAAGGATGTGTATCAGGAGGCTGGTGTACACACACACACACACATTCATAAAAATGAAATATACCACAGTCCTCTACTACATAACCTCTGTCTGCCAAATTAAATTTAAAAAATGGTAAATATAGATATGAAGGAACACTGTAAACACTGTAATATTGTTATATTACATTTATTATTTTCAAACGTAGTCTAGGTATAATTCTAGGTAATTCTAGGTCTCTTGGTTTTAGATTCATGGTCAGATAAAAAAGGATTCCAAAGACGCCACCTTGGCCTCTGGGAAATTATACCAAGCATTTTTCACCATTGACAATAGACAAATAGACAAAACTACATTCAGTTAGGTTGTTTTGGTGAAAGACAAAGACAAAAGTGTGTCTTTTATTTATTGCTAACATTCTGGAAAGTTACTTAATGTTTTTAACACAAACCTTTTTATATCCAACATTACATCTCAAACATGAAATCACACACACGATGAATACTGACACAGAAAAGGCTCTGTTCTGTGAATAACAACCCTAAAACCCCACAGTATTCCTCTACAGGTGGATGAGTCTGGGCCAAGTGAGCAGACGTTAAAACAAGAGCAGGTTGCAGCTGTTTCTAATGCTGAGGCTTCCGTGGCAGCAGGGGCAGGACACAGCCCTCCTGTTTAATGTTGTTTACCCCCATATTGGTTAAATCACACACATGTGCATCACACACTCTCCTACCCCCTACCGCCATCTTTCTTCCTCCTCCACCACATCTTAGCGAACCCAAGCTCCCCATGTATAAAACTGAAAGCCACAGAACAAGTGTAAACTGTGCCAGGGAGGGGTGGAGGAGCAGGCAACAATTTTCAATTTAAAACATGGTGGAAAAAAAAAAATCTGCTTTACTCTGCCGACTCATTTTGGAATTATTTAATGATAAAAAATGAAAAAAAAAGGTCTCTCCATGCATATCTGGGGTCTAGATGACATTACATTACAGTATTAGCCGAAAACTCAATACCCCATCACCATATTTAGGGGGCTCATGGGGGGATTATTGCATATCTTGAATTTTTTAGGGCATTTATGTCTGAAAGTACAGTAATTGGTCAAGTACGAGCTGATTATTATATTATATAATAGTGTTGCCTTTTGTGTCAGACTATTCTTTTTATGGGCTTAAATCGTGCTAAACTCCAAGCATGTTCTGCTGTTACTGGAACCCGTGGCTGAGTATGACCTGAGGAATGCCAGTGTGTGCTTGTACACTGAGGATATGCTGGCCTGCTGAGGTTAGACCTGTGATAAACCCATGAACTCAAATGTTTAATCAAACCCAAAAAAGGACTCATTAAACGGCCAAATTATCAGACATCTTAACAAAAGCTTTCTTCATGTGTGGTCACCAAAAAAACAACATCCATTTGACATCCAGTCTCCTGCTTTAATTCTACATCTAGATTAAGAACAGGTAGTAAAAAATAATATTACTAAAGCAACCTTTTCATTATCTATGTTCATGTAACAGTATGTAAAATGGTCATGCTATTGATATTTGGTGATATTGCTTGACCTGCATGATGTGCTGGAAAAATAAATTTATAATGATCAAATAATAAAAATAAAAAATCATCTACATTATCCCTAACCCCAAGATACATTGTATGAATTATGGGCTTTTCTTCCAGCTATACCTTTCACTGAACTTGAGTCTGCCAGAGTCAGTGGTGTGCTACAGGTGTCCTCCCTTTTCTTAGAGATTTTTGGAAATAAGTGATGTGGGAACACATTAAAATGGGATGTAATCATACCTCTGCCCCATACAACCAAGGGATGGAAGGGCCTCCAATAACATAAAGGTGCATATATAGCTACTTTACTTTTAGCAACAAATGTTGTTTACCTTAATGCTGGTGTAGCAGCAAACAGCATAACGTATCCCTGAACTCCGTGCCATTTTAGTTAATCCTAGCTAACTCAGTTTGTTGCGGCTATCCAAGGTCACTTCTGCAGATCGTCCTCCCTTCCCTCTGTAGTAGACGGCAGAGGTATAATCACATTATGCCGATTAAGGCCTGACAGGCTGTGTTCCCACATAATTCATAATTCCCAAAAATGTCTAAGAAAAGGGAAGACACCTGTAGCATATTGCTAACTCTCACAGATGCTGCTAAGACGCTGCTGAGTCCATAATTCACACAAAACCCCAAAATATTCATTCACTCATTTAACCTGGAATATGAGAATATTTTGCATTTTTCCTTGAAAAATAACTGAAATGATTGATTGATTATTAAAATAGTAATACATGTTTACCTGCAGGAATGCAGAGGAGTGAGTTTTGGGTCTGATTCTGAGGGCAGATTCTGGTCCATTTTGGAGAAAGAAAAGTATCTTTAAGCTGAGTGCCCCAATAAAGTTGGGAAATGTTTTCAGTAGAACGGGGCTTAATTACAGAGATGGTGAAAAGGTAAGGATCAAAGCGTCAATGTTCCCTCTCTGGCATTCCTCTTTTCGGTCTCTGCCAAACAGGTCTGCCTCAGCAGGCACTGGCCTTAAGCTGACCAGAAAGTAGCCACATTTCCAAGAGTCTGGCTGGCAGAGAGAAGAGGATGAAGAACATTCCTCCCCAGCCACGTGTTATCACTTCCCCTTCACTAATGGCATAAATTGGGCGGCAAAGCGGAAAGCAAGTGCCCCTGTGCCACGTCAAAAAAGCACTGAGTGCAGACAGGGAAGCATTTCCGTTCAGCTATGCACTTCTTCTGTGGTAAATATTTCATCTGTAGAGCTGGTCTCCTCTACTCTTTCCCTCTCTTCTCTCTCATGTGAGGTTGTCTTCATGCCAGGTCACTGAGTGCTTTCCACGGAAGAACAGAGCAATGAAAAAAAAAAAAACTTTTCCATGATGGTGCTTAAATCCTTAGCTCAAAGTGCAAGTGACCCAGATCATGTGCTTGCAAAAAGTTACATATACCTATGTGAAGTAATGTCTGATCCATGTTGAATGTTACACAGTATCGCCCACGTCCTGTTAGATGAACAAGGATGAGACTTAGCGGAGCAGGTCCAAACAACACACAGGCTTTCATTGTCTTTTTCAGTTCTGCAGAATAATTTTCATGTGATAAACACAGACAACATTATATCATAGGGGAAACTGAAAGTTCATAGCTTATTACTCCTTCCCAACCATGACAACAAGACTCTACAGCCACTCTAGCAGCTGTGTGACTGTAAAATGACACCTGATTATGGCACTATTTGAAAAGTGAAGGGATCACTGATGGGAATGCCATTAGTGCTCAAAGTTATTACAATGTATCCTGAGGGGAACATTTATTTCTGTACTACATTTCATTGCAATTCTCCCAATAGTTGTTGAGACATTTCAGTTTGGACCAAAGTGTAATACTGTATATCCAATCACGAGTCAGTGATGTTTACACACAAGAGGAAACAACTGCACATAATGAGTACTTTAAATGTATATATTCTTTTCTAAGGGGAAACCATTTTCCAATACAAAATAAATCATAAAAAGGTGAAAATTCCAGCATGACATACATTGGTGGAAATTAGCGGATATGTGTACCAAATTATTATATATTATATTATAAAAAATTAAACTATTCTACTTCGAAAGTAAAAAGTTAGTAAATCTAAGATTTCTTAATACAGAAAAATATGTATAATTCTTGTACATTTGAATTTGATCTTTGATTTATCTATAGATTGTATCCCTTGCTACGTATTACCGTTTGGTTTTAAATCGTTGTTCAATCTCCAAAACAACCTTTAAGATTCAACCAGCAACGTCTGAGGAAAACAATCAAAAATAAAATGGATAAACAAATGCAAAAAAACCACTGCACAGGCTCCTATTTCATTGTGCGAAAACACACACACACACACACACACACACACGCACACAAACTTAGTCAGGTGATCCTCCTAGTTCCCCAGCTTACCACACAGATCGTGGATGACGTCCAGGGACGAGGACCAGGAGTAGCGCTCTATTCCCACCTGGGTGAGAGAGGGTGGCAGTTCTTCCAGCTCATACACACCACGCTTCTTCCAGTACAGGAACATTATGAGTTCTTCAACCAGCTAACGCTATATGGTAATTAACATGTAAACTACCTGTTCAAATCATTACCTTAAAACTTATGTCGTCCCACCGTGTTACCTGTGGAACAGATATCTCGAACCAGCCTCTTATCCTCACAAAAAATTATAATTTGAACTTCTGCAGACAATCAATACACCCCTATCAACCATCTTTGTAATATAAAACTTGCCTGCCCAACTCAACTTTAAACTCTGCCAACTGCCAACACCTGCACAATTACCTCATCCGGCTAAGCCTCAAAACACTTCGCTTTGAACCTTCTGTCCAAGTCTCATTCTACTTCAAGGCCGTCCCAAGTGAGCCAACAGAGTTGCCTCCAGTACAATCTATCACATCTCCAGGGGACCATGTTATTGATTCTAAACCTGGCAGAAGCTTTAACGCTGCCATCCGGGTTTTAAAAGGCAATAGACTAATACACCTCTCAACCTAAATCAGCTTCCTGCTTGATTCTGTAGATTTTTCAGATCTCCACTGAAAGCCACTCACTGAGTGCTGTCAAGCACTAAATGGTGCCCTCTTCTAATCCATTTAACAGAGCTATTACTGACGTCCAACTACTAAAAGGTGTTGCAAATTTATCTCCAGCAGCAAGTAAATTGTCCTGTGCTGTTGCCTTCTTTGAGCCTCGACTTTGTCCATGGCAAAGTTTCTCAAACTGTAAAAAAGTGGTGTGTGAGGCAAGCTGCTCATGTTAAATCCCTGTGTAGGATCTTCTGGTGATAGGGGGGCTTTCTGCCCACTCCATCAGACAAGTGTTGTATTCATGCAGAGGTGAGTTGCATGCTGGGACGGGCAATCTGGGCCAATGGCTTTTGGACTGGGTGACACAAAGATCTCTTTTAAACCTCCTCCTACATCCAGAGTGGACTTTCTTTATGTTTTGCGCAAACTGTAAAAGGCTGACATTTTTCCGCATTCATTAGTGCCCGCGCCCTTTATGTCTCCTGAAAGATTTATTTATTTTTATGAATGCACTAGCTCTGTGGAGACTGACCTCAGTTATTTCTGTGGAGGTACAATGCACACATTGGCCTTTTGGAGATGAGAAACACTAAAACGACCAAAAGAAGTCACATTATAAGATGCCTATCTGAGAAAAACAGCTGAAGGGTTAAAACAACATACAGTTATCTCAAGCAAAGGCAGAATATTTTCTCCAGTGTTACTTAAAAGGTTGATGCACTGCTATTATGCAGCTAAAATGGGAGAAGAAATACTGTGAGAATGTGCTGCACCGGCCGGGGAAAGGGAGGGACGTTGTCACACACAACGACCCACATGTCCAATTTTGGGATAAGAAATTAGAGGGTAGGATGGGAGCTGGTTTGCTGCTCAGCTCTGGGCTTTGCAGACATATGGTAATAATCTGAAGCAGCTTTGAGCATGCGGCTTCCCTTTTAATGAAGAGAGCAGTCGTGCAGCATGAGAACTGGGCTTCAAATACGAGGGCCAATTTCCACCTACTGCAGAAACAAAGAGGGAAACAGAGGAGGTATTAGACGGTTTCATCATCATCCATCAGATCACCTTTTAATAAAAAAGTGCCTTTTTTTGCCGTCGCAAGGCCAGAAAGTATCTGAATGAAAAATCTTACATCCGTTTAGGAATGGACTCTATACAATGAAAACACCAACACATACTCTTTCCACAGCGAGGGGCTCCGGCCGCTGTATGCCGGCACAGGTCACAGAGCCAGCCTTCCGTTAGAGCAGGGGTCGGCAACCTTTAACACCCAAAGAGCCATTTGGACCCGGTTTCCACAGAAAAATAAACACTGGGAGCCGCAAATACTTTTTGACATCTAAAATGAAGATAACACTGTATATATAGTTTTTTTACCTTTACGCTTTGTATAAACAACTATAGTGTGTTGATTATGAAATCCATGAAGTACTACAGAAAAATTTACATTTTATTTATGCAATGAACACATTTTGAACTCTTAAAAAATTCTGATGATGGGGATGGAACCCAGGACCTCATACATGGGAAGCATGCGCTCTTCCACTGACCTAGACACAACACATTATATCACTATTGGGCTTTTGGAGCGTGTAGCGGAGCCTTCACCTGAATTTAAAAAATAAATTAGAAAAAAAGCACTGTCACTAAATGAAAAATAAATATTTGCAAAATATTTATTTTACTTGACTTCTGCTCCTGAACCTCAGCGCACAGCGTCTGCACATCGCGGCTGTACGAAGTCACTTTCATCTTTACGCAGGACTGGAAGCTGTCGTCTGTGAGACGTGAGCGGTGTTTGTTTTTAACATAGTTCATGGTGGAGAATAGCTGCTCACATACGTATGTGGATCCGGAGATCGACAGGATGAAAGTCTCGATTAATGCACAGCGTTTTGGCGGGGATACCAGCTTCTGCAAGTGTGACGCTTATTTTGAGCGACGGAAAATAAAATATAATTTTATTTTAATATTTCAAGATCACAATAATCTTCCAATTTAGAACTACAATTTATAAAAAGAATTAACACAAATAAAATACACTTAAATTAAATACTTAAATTATTATAATTTATTTTCCCAAGCCACGCGGAGCCACAGTATAAGGATGAAAGAGCTGCATGCGGCTCCGGAGCCGCGGGTTGCCGACCCCTGAGCTAGAGAGTGAAAGTCTGATAATCATGACCAGGATGTAGGTGAAGGTTTGTACACAAAGTTAAAGAATGGTCAAAATCAAATTCATCAAACTTTTACTCGCTAGTATGGGTCAAGCTCTAAAAACACTGGATCCTACATTTCCCATAATGCAACCCCATCTTCCCTGCCTCCTAAACGGCCTCATCTTTCAAACCCCACACTGCCAACTTATTAAAAATGTTGAGTCTGAGCCCAAGCTGAGATGACACTGTGACATCATCAGGGTTAATTTTTCAAACTTTTGAAAGCACCTCCAGAGCCACAGAAGACATCATAGATCTTTCTCCACCTGCTGAGTAGTACATAAAGAGTTAACTGAGAGTCATGTGTAAAATCGGTGGAGTGCCCCTTTAAATGACACCTTGAAATCACAGCTGCATGGGACATTCTTATCCCCCTAAAAATTAAATGCAAAATACACAAAACATGGCTAAAGATTGAGCCTCATGCACAGCTGCTTTTGACTTATAGTTGGCATTAGATCAACAGATCACAGTGTTAACTGTTTCCAAATGTGGCATCCAGCACTTTAGGGTAAACAACATTTCGATACCAACGGTCAGATTCAAAGCATGCATCTCTCAACAGTACAATCCTGAACATAAGCCCTCAACTCTTTTCTAATGCCAGTGGTGCCTGATGACAGTTTCCTTACAGGTATTGGGTAATAGAGTCCTGCAGGGATGACGTTTTTATGTAGGCCATCCGGGAGGTTAGCATCACCCTGTGTCCCTCGATAAAAAGCCAATGGAGTTGCAGAAAATAATTTCTGTGGCAAACAAAGGTTTATGATTCTTACACATTTTGTTCAGCAAGAAACACCACTTGTGTGTTTTTTGAAACGGAAATGCAATTGCCAGAAGTAAAAAGCTAACGTTACGCTATAAACAAACTAAACCACTAAGCTTCCAGCTTGTAATTTGATTTCATGTGTTTACCTCTTCAACAAAAGCCTTTCGGAAAGTTTGAGTTAGAATAGTTTGCACGAGTATAAACACAACCAGGCTGTTAAGGGGGACGGGATGAGTTTCTGTGTTTGGCGTGATGACGTTTAATGTCCCTGACAACCTCTGTAGTCGTTAGCAAACGCCTTTTTGAAGATACAAAAGAGCTACAAAACTCATCAGTGGGTATTTACTGACGTTTTTAATGTTGCAGAACAAAATGTGAAAATCTCCTAAGCTTGCGTTAACCACAGACATCTAACCAAAACCCATTCATGTGCAAAATGCTAATTTACTTCTAGGTTTCAGGATAAAGCATAAAGACCGGAAGCAAAACTAGTGTGGCTCTGTCCAAAGGTTACAAAATCTGCCTATTAGCGCTTTGAGAGCTCACTAATTAACGTTATATCTTGTTTGTTTAATCCGTTAATGGGGGCTACGTGCCACACTATGCCTTGAGTGGGCCCAGTGACTTCGTGCACATTAACCCCTGTGTCGTTTTACACTTCGATTTTTGTAGATTAAACAAACTAAATATAATGTTAATTACTGAACTTTAGAGGAGCTGGTAGGTGCATTTTGTCTTTATGCTAAGCTAATATCTCCTGGCTGTAGATTCATATTTAAGGGACAGACATGACAGTTGTATCAGTCTTCTCATCTTGGCATGAAAGTGGATGAGTGCATTTCCAAAAGTGTCAAACTACTCTATATATAGCATTAGTTTGCCAGTAAACATACCTAAATATTTGAAATAAAAAATTGATGTCTTTTATTCCAATGCATGCCCTACACCTGAACATCAATTAGAACAGACTAGAACAGAACTAGCTCTAATTACTTTAAGTGTGAGATAAAAAAAAACATGTAAAACTGAGCATGAGTGAACAGGCTTCTTATTGGATCACACTCACTAAAGTATTAATGGTGTGTTAATAAATAAGTGTGTGAGCGGGTGCAGTACAACAAGGCTGAAAATGAGACTGTTAGTGTGTGAGTGCTGTGGGGGAAAAAGTGTGTGAGCCAGAGTGTTGACAGAGGGAGTGCAGTTGAAGGCTTGTGCGTGCTCAATGCCCATGTGGAGGAGGTTTCGGGTTATATTTAGCAAGGTGGCCCATCAAACAGACCGAGGTTAACCCTTCACCGACAAAAACTAAGACTAGGGGTAGTTTAAGATTGGTCTGTGTGAATCCTCCGTTTTTTTCATAGAGCCACTCTAAAAACCTCCTCCAGCCAGACTGTCTGTATCTCTATCGCCGATGAAGAGACTAATAAGTACAGTCTGTGCCTGGTTATTTATTCATCTGCATAACTACCATTTTGCTGCCAAGAAGACTATGAGTCTACAGCCATGCTAGCAGCTCTGTGGGGCTGTACGTGGGTGCTTTGAGCTAAATGCTAATGTCAGCATGCTACAATGCTTACAATGACAATGCTAACATGAAGATGTACCAGGTATAATGTAGAGCTGAAAACAGTTCAGATCATCTTTTATTCATTCAAGTAATTTTTCAAGCTCAAACTTTTCCAATGTTGTTACGTTTTACTGTTTTATACCATTGTACACTGAATATCTTGGAGTTTTATATTGTTGACATTTTAAGACATCACAGTGGACATTAGAAATAAATAAAAATTGTGGATTTCCCTCATGTTGGACATTTTATAGAACAAAGTATTAATCGAGAAAATAATCTGCAGACTAATCCATAATGAAATTAATCGCTAGTTGCAGCCCAATGTTTAATACAAGTTTAATGTTTCTGGTCGACCATCTTTATGTTCACTATCTTAGTTTAGTGTGTTAGCACAAAGTTAAGCTGAGGTTAACAGGATTGTATTTTTTAAGGTAATTGGTTATAAATTATTGACAAGTTAAAATATGGATGATAGCAGAAGATTAAGGTTAATGGATCACCAAAGTTATAAACTGTTTATCTTGAGGGGGATATACATTTCTGAATCGAATTTTAAGAAACATGTCACCAGTTGTTGACATTTTTCTTAAAATGATCAATGTCAACCTCATGGTGGCGCTAGAGGAAAAGTCAGGGGATCAACAAAGTCTGGCAACCATGAATATCTGTTCAAACTTTCATGGCAATCTATCCAATAGTTGTTGAGATGTGTCAGTCTGGACCAAAGTGATGGATCAACCCACATTGTATATCCCAAAACAGCTTAATGTGATGCTACAGCCAGCACGATCCAGCTAAATCCAACCTAAATTTTAACAAAAACCTGTAGATTTTAACATATTATAATCAACAGATATATTGTGATATTTTCTTTTGATATATCCACCATCAGAACCCTGTTACAAGTAGAGGGTGTGCAGGTCCATCCCCAGCAAGTGAGTTACTATGAGACGTTGTGTAATTTAACTGTCCATCCTTAAACCGGCAGTTCACAGGGACAAACAACCACTCTTCAACTTGTTGATATGAATAATCCCATAATTGATACAATCTGGTTAAAATTGCAGTGGGGGCTGCCGTTGAGAAGCCAATAACAGAGTCAACTGGAATCAAAAACACTTATTCCCTAAAAGTATAGTTATTGTCGTGTGGAAGGATGCAATATGCATAAACAGTCATTTAGACAGGGTGGAGGTTATAAATGTGGAAGGACTCATTCAGAGATAAACATTTGCCGTAATGTTAAAGAAGGTGTATGCGTATGTACGTGACCTTAACATAGCCCCTCTAATTATCTGCTGCACAGTATGAAGAGGAGCAGCTCATTGAAGGGTGACAGGCAGGGATTTTTTTGAGTCATAATAGTTAGACTAGAACAATATAAAGATAAACACTGACCAATGACCAGATAAACAAATATGCATATTGTATATGCAAATGAAAGGAAAATGCAAAGCACAGCCTAACTGTTTGATCTCTGTCTGATGATGCAAATCATTAGAGTAATGACGAGGACAGAGAATAGCCCTCAGGACAAAAAAGCAGTAGTCTGAAGTCTGAACTCAAGAAACGTGTCTACTGTTGTGACGCAATGTCCGACAAAAAATAACAGCTATACAAAAAGCTGAGAATGTAAGGTAAGAGGAGCCGGAGAGTTCAGCTCCTGTTAACTATCAGCTATGTCCAAATGCTCTGATAGTCCTTTCTAAGAGAAAGGGATGATGGAAAAGGTATGTGGCAGAATGGAGGGGTTGTCCACCAGCTGTGAGCACGTTTATGACTTCATCTGTGACTGAACAGTAAAACTAACACTGTAGTAAAGTGTAGAAAACGCATGTTATAGCTGTGTATTGTGATATTCACCTGTGTTAAATGAGCCTAAGCCACATTAAAGGAATAGTCCAACATTTTGGGGAATTAAGCTTATTTGCTTTTTGCAGTAGGTTTCTTCAGAAGATTGATACCACCCTCATATCTGGTCTGTTAGGTATTAAAGCTAGAGCCAGGGATCAATTAGCTTAGCATAAACACTGGAAGCAGCAGCTAGCCTGGGTCTTCCCAAAGGTAAAAAATGTGCCTGCCATCACCAGTAAAGGTTGTATCTCATTTGTTTAAGCTGTACACCAAACGAAACATTGTGGTTTTACTCTGGGTGCAGTAACTTGATGGAATATTCAATTGTTATGCTATGCTAAGCTAAATTACCTGCTTGCTCTAGCTTTACACTTAACTGACAAACATGAGTGATATTGGTCTTGTCACCCAATCTCTTAAGTTAGCTGAAGGAATTGAGCATGTCCCAAAACTTTTCATGCATAAATAAGGACCTTTGTGTATTCCCTGTTGTAGTGAAACCCACACACAGGAAGTATAGAAATGATGAGATGCAAGGAAGAAAATTCATGTTCTGTCAGACACAAGGAAGAGGATCAGAGAGTCGTTGCATCAGTGCTTGGTTTGTTTTCCATTACAGTCTTCAATACATATCACATTCAACCAGAGAAAACACAAGCTGCAATGCAAGGTTGGCCCGCATTTACTGTGGTACAAGAATAGGAAGTCTCTAAGCAGTTTTTAAGACCAACAGTACAATCAAAATTACCACTGTAGCAATGAAACGGTCATTACAGAACCTGGAATGTTAGCAACATCAAATGTAGAGATGGGCCTTCAAAAATTTTCAAATGAGTTGCAACATCACAGATGAAGCTGGGATAATTATGCGTGGCTGGAGACAAGAGAGAGAAAAGGCAGAGAAACTGTGACCCGGAGCGCCATCAGGAAAAGGCAGAAGTGCAAAGAGGGGAAAAGAGAAAGGAAATTGCTGGCAGGGGAAAAAAACAGAACAATGGAAAGACAGTCTGAAGAAGGAAGTTTGAACTGTACCAAGCCACGAGCCAGCACCCTGATTACACCAGTCTAGTCAGACTTGAGTGTTGTAGCAGGAAGACTAAACACCAAATGTTTTCTCAGAACTCTACAGCTTTTTCAAATCAAAACCCACACAATTCTGCTGAATAAAACTATCTCACACCAAGATCCATTTAGCAGCTGTTGTGGAGCTTTTGGGCATATTGCATGATCTTCATCAGCAGATGGGAGTTTGCCCAGGTGTCACAGAATTGTAGATGTTCACATTTCCTTTTTTTCGCTTGAGCACTTTCAGCCATCAGCTGATCATGTGATGTGATCAAAAACACCAGAGCAGCTTTTAAATAGATCTTGTGGCGAGATTGATTTCCCCAACTGCTGTACCAAAATGTACATAATCTTTAATGGCAGCTTGGACCAGAAGTCCTTAAAGTGCCAAGAAAAAATGAAAATTTTAACATTTGCAGTTCCATTCAAACTTCATCTACTGATGAAGATCACGTGATATGAATGACCAAAAGCTCCACAGCAGCTACTATATGGACCTTGTGTTGAAATTGTAACTTTAGGACTAGACAAGTTGGACTTTAATCTTACAATGTGTTTTTTTGGAGGGGAAAATAACATCATGTTTCAGGTTTTCTTTCAAAAAAATACTTTTGCATCTTAGAATGTCAGTAATTTGTACGTGATGTCTTTCAGCAGTATTTCTCAGTAAATGTTACTTGATTCTTTTCTGAGCACTTTCTTGGCAAACTAGAAGATCATGTGATATGATTAAAAGCTCAAAAACAGTTGCCAAAGAGGCCTAGTGGTGAAACTGTTTTTTCTTAACTGCCGTTTCCAAAGTCAAGGATAAACTTTGAAGTTCAGCTTTTAAGTCCACATGGACAAGAAGTGGTAAGACTAGTGGTAAGAAACATTAGAAATGTGAGCATCTAAAATTCCATTACAGCAGGGCAAACTCTATCTGCTGATGAAGATCACGTGATATGATCGAAGGGTCTGGAACAGCAACTGAATGGACCTTGTGGTGAGATTATAGGCTACAGTTCTTAAACTAATTTCACAGTGCCATAAACCTGCAGTCAGACTAATATCTGAACTATAGATGATAAATATTCCAACATAAACACCTCGGTGCATTAAATGACGAAAATAAAGTGTTGGGATATGAACTAAATCAACTAAACCACATTTATTAAATCATTAATTTAAGCCAGAGCATCATATAGACTCGCTACAGATGTCTATTTTTATGATGGCCGACACTTTAACATCTTAATAGTTCATCAAAGAGAAAGATTTGTTGTCCTTGTTTTTGTTTTTTGGTGGTGGACAGAGACCAGACAAGACATCTGGTCCCAGATTAGACTAGTGTGTTTAAGACAGGCTTAAGACTCCGGTGGCCTGGAACATTGAAGGGTTCCAGACTCAACCAATTAAGGCTGCTAAACTTTAACTCCATGCTTACTACGCTTACTGTATGAACCCATGAACTGCCGGCGCTGCATGCATCACATGTAAAGCCTATGAGAAAGAGCTAAAAACTCCAGCTTGCTAGGTCCAGAGCTGAAACAATTAGCTGACTAATATAAAATTCATCTGCAACAATTTATATAATTCTTCGATTGTTAAGGCCATTATTTTAAAACGAAGATTAATTGGTTCCAGGGTGGGAACATATGAAAGTGGCTGGTAGATTTCAGTAACAAAATAATGATTTACCATTGAGTTACTGGTCAATTTAAACTTTTACCTGTCAGTGGCTGGTAGAAGTTCACATTTTAAGAAGTTAATTTCTAATCCTCACTGGTACCAACCTCTCAAATGTGAATTATAGTGCCCCATAATGTAAACTCATTATCTTTGGGCTTTACATGTGGATGAAACAAAGTATTTGAATCTCTACTTGGGCTCTGAGAAACTGCAATGGGCATTATTTTCTTTTTAATTAAGAAAATGATTGTTAGTTGCAGCCCTAGAAAGAGTCTAAACATTAAAATGTTCACTTTGATCTGAATTATGAGCTGGGAAAGAAAGAGGAGCACAGATGGCAGGTCTGGGAGGGGGGGATACAATAAATAGTGGTGGTTGGAGATTTACAAGTGGCAATATCTATCATGTGAGTTTATGGCGAGTCGTCCCAAGACCGTTCATCATGAAGGGAACTTCAGATCGGAGTGTACTGTCCTCTGACTAAAATACTCCTGCCTCCAGCTGGGATAATCGCTCAGGTCACTTGCCAAATCCAGCCATTAACTTTGATGACTGGATGTAAGCGTTACACAGAGATCTGGTGCCTGAGGATCAAAGTCATGAAAGCTCCTCTGTTCACCTTCCTATCTGACTTCTTAAAAGAGCAACTCAGTGCACACAGTGAATAACACAAGGTGATTCTTAAAGAACAAAGCACCCAGGTGACTCATTCTACGATGCTGACGTATCCAGCAGCTTGCCAGAGGAAGCTGCTAATAGTGGCATTAATATGGAAAGGATGATCAATAGATGGCGTAATGAATTTTTACTTACTGAGTCGTAATCTGAGACCAAGCCAGCTTCTTGGTGGCGATTTGTGCAGAACTGAATTCATGGTCCACTTGTTTGGCACCATCTATGCAGGGAATCTTTGAAAAAGCAACGCCGGCTCCTATCCGGTATGTCTGTCGGGGTGGCAGGCTCAATGCTATTCACCCAGCTATTTTTTACTTGCGGTCTTCTTTATGACATTCTCATATTTTCCCATTTCTGCTGTCGCCCTCCTCTACAACGCAGTGCGCTCAGCCTGTGAGATCTGGTCGGTGGCGAGCACAAAGCTGCAACTCACATCCCCACAGTGAATGCACGGTAAAAGAGTGGCTGAAAAAAGCATCCCTCGGTTTCACACAACGAAAAGTTAACACGGGTCTAATAACCACTGAGGTGTAGCTGCAAGTTGGACGCCGAGCTAAGCTGTAAATAACCTGTTGCTGGCTGCACAAGGGCGAACAAGAAATATCCTCGACGTCCAACGAAAACGTCTGTTTGTGAAGCTCGGTCGCTGCGGGAATGGGATTACGAGGAAAAAAACTTCTTTGTGGCCTTTAAAGTAGAAGATGCGTGGATTGACTTCCTTCAATCAACTTTACACGACGTGCTGCCGAAGCTGAACACATATTGCCTACTGCTTCGTCTCGCCGCCCTCTATGATCAACCATCGGCTCTCCTCCTCCATTCATTCAGACAACCTGGGTCCACAAAAGAGTCAATGCAGTTCCTCTCTCAAGTGGCTGTTTCAGCTAGAGGCGCCAGAGACCCCAACAACACATCCATTCAACAGCGCACACGCACACGCACACGCACACACACACACACACACGAGCGGTGCATTCCGTTTCTGAGTTATTTTGTCCAAAGATGATTCGGATGTCTGTCCCGTCGATAGAACCAACCTTGTTACGCCTGAAACTAGTCAAAAAAAGTGAACACAGATCCAAAATGACTTCCACCTTAAAGGGAGGGATATTATATATTAAACTAGAACTCTTTGTGACCCAGACAATGATAACTTTGATTTAACAACCGTTGATTTTGTCGAATGTTGCTAGTAGATTTTAGCTCTAGCTAGCTAGTTTAAAGTAATGCTAAAGCTAATACTTTTTGAGTTGGTTGAAAATGGACTCCAGCTGAGGTTTTAGTGTTTCTAGCTAATTCCTTTTTAAAACTTAAAAAAAATATATACACATGATGGCTGCATACGTGATGATGCTAAAAACCTAAGGATAAAGCAACTCAGGCAAAAAAAGACCTTACCAGTCAATTTAAGTATAAGTCATGGTACATACAGTAGGCTATGCGTTCTGAAAATGTAATTTAAATGTTATTTATTCTATAACCTTTGAAAGCTTTGAGTAGAAAAATAATACTAGGACAAACAAAGTATAGATTTAGGCTTCAGTGTTTGTTCAAGTATTTAAGCACAAGGAACAACCAGTGACTTTGACAAATGTAACTCTAACACAAGTTTGGCTGGAGTTGCTGCTGAGTGTAAACTTCCCCAAACAAAACAAAGACTCACTATCATTATTCTAAACTCTGTTCAAGGCCAAAGCAGGTATTTTTCTACCTGGGAATACACAGTACTAATATTCAATAATCTACCTACATTAAGGGCCATTACATGGGCTCAACTTTGACATTTTTGTCCAGAGAACTCTTAATACGTTGAACCGGCCACAATGACATTACATTATTTGTGTGGTTTGAAAAGTCTAACCATATCATGAAACTGCCAGGTAAATCTGTGCGGTTTTCTTAACTGTTTTAACTGAACAGGGAGGATTTGCGTGGTTATAATGGCTGGCACACTGGCTCTGCATTGTTCATTTATTCAGCTCAGTTGTATTTGCAGGCAACAGATGCACTGTTTGTTTGCAACGGGAGGATTTCATAAGTGTGGCACATATTTCAGGGAAATCACACCAGGTTCATGTTTAAAATAGAGGTACACAACTCAGATTGCATGCCTGTTGGCAGGTGTCCTTAATACTTTTTTGAATGATCTTCATGACATTAAACTATTCCTCCATGTGAGGAATATTCAAAATAGCTGCACATCTGCACAATCAAGAAGCTGGAAGCTAGGGACTGTTTGCATTATTGCTTTAAATGTTTTATCAAAATAGTTGCCAGTTATTTTTCTATCAATCAGTTAATCGACTAATAATTTCAACTCTAATCCTGCTTTTAGCAGTATTAAGGCTAACAGCTAAGGCTCTATTTGATTTACATACATGCTTTATCTTTCCAACTTTGATGCCAGGTAACAACAGGTAAGTTTAACATACATGGCAGCAGAATCAACAAAACCAAGTGAAGGGACTATTTCACTCAAAAAGTCTATAGGTTTTGCATGATTGTTATAAAATTTATAATTTACATTTGTATTCTGCACTGAAATGCATTTCCCAAATCATTCAGGTTTGTGTTGACCGTCTATTGGCACCCCTCTACAGTGGGATTTCTCTTTGGTTTGCATGAGGTCTATGGAAAAACATCTAACCTGACAAAGCCAAAACAATGACTCTGCCAAAATGTAGCTGTGTTGTGTTTGTATGCTCCCACCCCCAATAAAGAGGCGGGGAACAGCAAACAAAGAAAAGCGAGGGGGCAGAGAGGGGACGTTAAAACAGCCCACTTAACAAATTAGCAATTCTTCACGGCCTGATGTTTATGACCCAGTCCTCCTCCAATTCTTCCAGTCAGATAATTTGAAGGTCAGGTATAATTTGTTCAGATTGGTCCTGATTTGCTCTTAAAAGAATTATGAAACATTAACATTATCCAGTATTATTGCGTATTATAGTGTCTTGGCAGTTTTTATTGCAATTTAAAAACAAAACGGTCTTCAAATGTGTATCTTTTACATACCACATAGGCCGACATAAGAAATAGTAAACTTGTTGCATTTATAAAAATGTTTGAAATGACCCACAATTACAGGAACACTGTTGTGTCCCTTTAACACAATACCAAATATACACAGAACACAGTTAGTCAGCAAATAAAAACATATCATTTGACTAAAAATCTCATGAAAGCAAGAAAAGCACAAAGTCTGAACACAAGTTTCTCATTTAATATCTTGCAGGTTTTTGTATTTATTTGCAGCTTTGGAATGCCATCTACAAAGAAGAGACCTCAAACAAGAGCTTTTACTACAAAGTGTGACGTTTTTGTCCAAACACAGAAAGGTTTTAAGACGTGGTGAGAACACCAGGGTTTTCAGACAGGAAGTGCATTGACAGGAAGGCTGCCATCTCCTCCTGCAGAGTTATCCTGGCTGCTCTGTCAGACTGAATCTTGAAAATAAAAAAAACTTTCCGGCACACCCTCAGATCTGTACATTCAAAAGGCCAATGGTGATTGGTTTGGCATGAGACACTTGTCAATAAGAGTAATGGTCAACAAGACACTGAAAATGTCATTACATCCCAATTTGACTTGGTCGCATCAGTCCCTTGAAGACTCGCAGCTTTCCTGCACCAGTTAGTTCAAAACTGTAGTCTGTTGTGACATAGGGCATCTCTCCTTCAAAGCCAGGCTGAAACATAGACAAAGGCACCATACGTCATGATAAAAGTAAGCTTTGTATAGATGGATGTATCAATTTATATGCTAAAGCGAGGAAATTAACGTTTGAAGTGTATTGCATATAGAACACAACTGTCTTCTGACCTGTGTTGTGAGGATGCAGGAAGGTAGCGATATCGCTCCCAAGAGGAGACAGTTGACCTTACGAAGAATGGAGGGATCTACAGGTGTCAGCAACAAGTACAGACCTCGCACCATGTCAATCCCTCGAAGCACACCTGGAGCACATCAACATGTACATACACTGAATTTCAACAGCAATCACTTTAACTCTAATATGTTGTTTGGGGTTCCTGGAAACCCTGCACCCTATTTAAACATACTTTACATTCTTTTATCACCTTGATATTTTGTGACTTTGGCTAATTTTAAGAGAATTGCTTATAAACATGATTGTGGACTGATGTTTAAGTTTTATAACAGTTTGTTTATCAGGAGTACATACAGTTTTTGCTTATTTGGTAAAATTACAGTCACAGTCAAATGTGAAAGCAAAATTTTTGACATTGCACATTTACATTATCACATAGGAATAAAAAAAAATATTTTGCATTTACAATTTCTTACATATACAGCAGTAGGGTCTGTTGGGACCCAAACAATGAGGAAGAAGGCCAAAGTTAAAAAAATCCAACAGTTAAAAAGGGACAAACTACATATTGATTTGACCATTTATACAAATGGTCAGGCAGGACACATACCGAAGCCCACACATGGACAGATGGGTGCCTGTGACAGCAGGACTGGACCTCCCCTGCTCGTTACTTTCTCTCCCAGGCAGCAGAGTCCCACCAGACTGGCGTTGGCAGCATAAAACATGTGACTGGGCGCCACCTCGCAATGGATCACACCTAAAGCCACAGCTGTGTGGGGCACCTACAGGCCAGAGGGAGAATGGTTTGTTACTTATTAACACATTTTCTTGCAGTTGTTTAATCCATACACACAGAAATGTAAAAATGACAATTTGTGGTTTTACAGGGAGTAACGTGCTAGAACTAAGTGTTAGCTGAGAGGAGTGATACATTTACAGGAGGCAAGCTAACTTCTCCTGCTTCCAGTATTCAAGCCAAGCTAATCGCCTGTTGGCTCCAGCTTCATATTTAACGTACAGACACGAGAGTCATCTTCCATTTTTGCAGCCAACTCTCAGCATGTAAGCGAATAAGCATATTTCCCAAAATGACAAACTATTTCTTTAAATGTTGGGACACGCAGATACAGAATATGTTACGTCAATATCATGTGTTGTTGTTGGTAAAGCATTTCACGGTGTCACTATTTCTTCAAATAGCTGTTAATACTCGTAACTTAAGATTTTCTTTGGGGAAGATTAGAATGATAATTAAATCTTTACTGGGCCACAAATCACTAACCTTGTGTATTTTGATTCATAATGAGTTTAAATTCTGGCTGCAATTTCCTGCGCTGCAGCATTATTACTCTTATGTACCTGGTACGGAGTGAGGCTGTGTAGAGGTCTAACTGGTCCAGGGTCAGGAGACTGCAGCTGACTCAGGTATGCCAGCATTGACAGCTCTCTGTGCTCATTAGTGCGCTGGTGTTTCCTGTCAAATACAATGCAGCCACAACTGACGATGTCATACTGAATGTTTTTATACGTTAACGCCGACATAGGCTGACAGAAGGGTACTTACGCTGTTCCTTGGCGCCCAACTCCTTGAAATTCAGATTGTGCAGCAAGGTGAGCGTAGCTTCTGGGCGGACTGTGGCTCTCAGTAAACTCGTCCAGGGCAGTCTGGGCAGGTGGGTGCGTCTGGAAGCCGTGTGCTGTCCTCAGGAACTCTGGAGTGAGGGCGGGACACTGTGTGATGCCGCTGTGGCCGAGTTGGATGACATGTGAGATTGGGAAGAAGCGGATCATGTCCACAAGCAGCTGAAATCCAAACCCTGTGGAAGGCCCAGACAAGCACATGTTCAGACACTGTTTACAATTAGTATAATCAAAGTTTTTCATATTCTCTCAGAGGGTAGCCTGAGCTGACCTTTGACCCAGCCCATGGTGTTGATAATGACCGGAGTCTCTCTGCTCTGGGAGCGTCTACGCCACAAGGACTTAAGGGATTCCAGGTAGCGGTCCAAGTCTGACTCGCATGACGAATGACCATAGTAGATCATGTGCTCTGGTGTGCACTGATGTGTGAAAGGAGGACCTAAAAAAGAACTCTGCATTAGTACAGTAATCCCATTTTACACAGATAGTACAGGAATAACACATAGAAAAACAGTTTGGATAATTATTAAAGGAATAGTTCAAAATGTTTTTCTCGAGGGTAAGATGAGAAGACCCGTACCACTGTAAATATGAAGCTACAGCCAAAAAACATCCCAGCACTTTTACATTTCAGATTTTATACGGATTAAACAAAACTCGTAGTTTTGAGTGAGCTTTATAGGCACTGGTAGACTGATTTTGTTACGGTACAGCAAGGCTAGCTATTTCCCCTCATTTCACGGCAGTAAAAGAAAATATGTGCCCAAAATATTGAACTATTCCTTTAACACTTCATGTATTAGAGGTGATGAGAAGTAACAAGAGGATAAGAACATACCCAGAAGAGGTTCTCTGACAGTCGACAAAGACAGGCAACCAGCAGGGGTGAACTCTGTTTGACCGAGGTCACCTTCCAAATAATCTACACAACTAGTGCTGCAGACACACACACACACACACACACACACACACACACACACACACAAACACTTTCATTAGAACATACTATCAGTCTGTATGTCACACTGACTACTTTGACGTCTCAAGATGAACTGTAATGGCCTCTAGTGGAGCAAATTGTAATAGCACACCAAACAACTAAAGAGACAGAATAACAAGAATATAAGCAATGATATAGCTCACAGGGATCATAACAATACGCAACAACCAACTACAACACTAAAAAGGATGCACTACGAATACAAATCTAGCATATAAATCAAAAAAATGTACATAATATCTGTTTACATACAGATGAGAACTTACTGATTTAGTAAGGTGTTTATGAGGATGCGGATAAATGTTGACTTGCCCACATTTTTGGTACCATATACAAGGATAACTGCACAACCATCCATGTCCCCTATGAATGAAAGATGTGTTTGTGTTTGTACAGTCATTATCAGACGTGGAATACATGACATTGCTGTCTTCATCCTCAAGCTCTAAGCTATTGAGTCGCCCCATCAACTGCATTATTTAACCATATCTGATACTGAATTCTGCTGCCTATTTAATAATGACTGAGAAAACACAAGCATAAAGTGACAAGATGTTAAATTAGGACTAATTTAATTACATTTCTAATTGCTCACATGCTTTCTGAAAAATGTATCAGTGATCTTAATCAGGCGAACAATACGTGCTAAATTTCTCCCTGTGCACTTGGATGTGAGACCGACCGACATGTGACATTTACGTAATGAGGTGCGTGTCTGAAAGTAGCTTACCTCTGCAGGCACTGACCACCGTGTTAAGAGCATCTCTGTAGCTCTTTGGCATTTTCAGGCCCTCGATGGTGCTGACCAGGGGAATCATACCCAAACCATTAAGTGGAGTGTCAAGAACAGCTGACATGAGTTCACTCTACAAACAAGCGGGGAGGAAAAGCTTGTGTTAGACATGTGTAAGACTGAACTTTAAAATTTTGCTAAGCATTAACCAATACATACATTTATTAGCTAATGTTCTCATCATCTCCTGATTCTGGTTCGATTTCAAAGTCAGTGTAGTTTAACTTCTTGTGATTAGTAGCTTCATATAAAAAATATCAGTCAGCTTACCATCGGGGGGCTGAACAATTCACCGAGATCTGTGAAGCTCGACAGAAACCGTGTCAGAGGCGTCTCCATGGGCTCCAGCAGGATGATGGATGAGTTTGATGTAATCCTTTTTAACAACTTCTTCCGCTGTGCTGCAAAATGCACAGTCAAAATTGGGTTATCGACAGAAAAATATAACCCATAAAATAAAACAGTCTCAGTACAATATTTTCCTAATACCAAATAACAACTCCTGACCCCAAATACTCAAAAAAAATGTACAACAATTACATCACGCTCTTACAACATAGCAGGTGAGCTGCTTATAAATTTACTTGATTGCAGATACTTCCGAAGGATGGGTGAAGCCTCCGTTCTGTCATCTTTGGTGTGATCCGAGCTTTCCAGTGCTCTAATGGTCAGTGGACAATGTGAGGCTGGGGAAAAGAGTGGATATGACTGCTGGCCTTCTTCAATGGTGAACCCCATCACTTCTACCCGACCATATAGACAAGTCAAAGAGCACTTCCCACGGAAACACAGGGTCTGCAGGAGAGTAGTGTAATACTTAGTCATAAAAATTGACTAAAATTGATTTTTAAAAAGTCTTAATCATTGCCAGATCTTTACCAAAATATCCTGTAGCATACCTGATCCTTCTGCATGACAAGTACTGCATGGTTTTGTTGATCATCTCTCTCTGCGCAGTAATGGAGAGACTCTCCCTCCAGTCTACCTGGCCTTACATCTTCCATGTCACCTGAGGTGTCCACACCGTTCCCATGAATGGACTGGGAATACTCTTTCCAGTCCTCCGAGTCCTCAGACTCGTTGTCCATTGTAAACGCTAAACTTCCATTAGCCTGAGTGTGAGATTTCTTCACTCCAGACTGAGGCGTGTTTTTCTTGGAGTCAGAGACAGACTTTGCCTTACTCTTCAATCTCTTGACAGTGGGCTTTTTCTTCACAGACGCCTGGTGCTCCTTGATCACTCTGGCCATGACAGGAGTAGAGTTGAGCTCTGAGGATCTGATGGGAGGCCTGCACCGTTTGCCCCTCACATCCTTCCACTTCTGATATTTAGCATGGCTCTTAACCTGTGTGTGTCTGTTTACCTTCATGTTTCTGTAATCAACAACTACTCATGTGGGTTCCGATGGAAAACAAAGGGGGACGCCTGCAACGACACAGCAATGAGAATAAGCATCATGAAGTTATCTCCGCAAAGAATGAATGGCAAAAAATGCCATTCACTAACTAATTCCGCGTTTTATTTCTTATCAAAACACATTAGCCATAGCTAGCTTAATTTTTCAAAAAGACAATTCGATAGTAGTTAAAAGCTAAGCTACGAGTTAGCTATATATTCCTTCTGCTTTAGTGTCTCAACACGTGAGGCTCAGTAACACATTCATATATACATACAATACAAAGAGGAAACAGCGGCCAGACAATCAATGCGACGTTACCCTGGGCTAACGTCACTCATCACAGCTCTAAAAGAACTTAAAGCTAGCTGGTAGCTAATATTTTTGCATTAAAATGGAAAGAACTTACCCCCCGCTTGTGAAAAAACAATGCACAACTATAGAGATGGCTCTTAATGATTTTATTAAATGGATAGCGTTTATAATTATGGCTAAAGTGAAGCAAAGGAGCGGGCCAACTGTTACTACTACTGTGCTAGTAGACTAGCTTACATGTGTGATCCACAAACAGACGCCGCTTCTAGATGGCCGACTATGGTTTTACCCGGAGTGTTATTATTTACGACTAAGTTATTTTACAAAGATATCACGTTATTTTGGCGTATTCACACTAAGGCAAAAACATAATGAAAAGCCAATTTAGCCTCAGAAAATAATGTAATTATTTTTTGCTTTAGTTAATGTCGTGCATATTGATGTTTAGTAATGGACAACACAGAGTTGTCCCGGAGTTCTGTCGCGTAAACAGCGTCACATCCTCTTCCTTTTGCAGTTTTTAGGGGCCTACAAGAAACGAAAAGAAGGGACATGTAGCGGCTTTGCTACGTTTTGAAACTATTTATAGTACACCCGAAGCGGGTGCAGCTTCTCAACAAATAAGAGTAAATAATCAGTTGGCATCGATACTGCAGATGTGAGTCTGAAAATGCTGCTGTCGGGTGCGTACCATGCTTAGGGAGTGTCTTACAATATGTGCTAGGACATAAACGTCGAGGTGCGCAGGTAGCTAGGGGTTTGCAAGATTAAAAAACTGTTTTAATAATAGACATTTGATTATTCCAGGAAAATATACCGAAAAGTGTTAAGACTTTATTTTAATAATCATATTAAATGCGCATATTTAATGCGGCAGCTATCATTGACACACATGTAATTCGGTTTGCTAATTCTTTAAGAAGAGGATGACTTAACCTGATGCAAGTGATAAATGTTTGATGTTATGCAATTTCAAATTAACTATATGTAAATTATTTGCAGCCCTATAGCTGTGAAATTATCAGAATGAACTTTATTGGCCAAGTAGGCTACTGTATCTTTGAACATACAAGGAACATGACTGGTTTCCACTGGCTCTCAATATAGAACTGTAATTGTGTATTTGTCAGTTGTTTTGGCCATATAAATCTCGTAAAGCAGTAATATGGCGTCCCCCAAATTACTTTTTATCTCATTATCAAATATAAAAGCTGTAAACCCTCACATTTGAGAAGCTGAAACCAGCTTTTTGTTGTCATTTTCACCTGATTATTAAATGACAATTGATTATGTGTATGTAGAATATACATGTATGAACAATGACCGGAAAATGATTAGATGATTGACAGAAAATTAATCAGCAATTATTCTGATCAATTTCACTTCCGTCTTTTTTAAAATTCTAAAATAAAAAATAAATAAATTTTTAGTTTCTCAAATGTGAGCATTTGCTGCCCTTCTTTGACATATCTAGTAGTAAACTGAACATGTTGGGGTTTTGAACTGATGGTCACATAAATTTAGAGAATAGTCCGTAGATTAACAGCAATCTTGGTTGCAGTCTTAGTTTATATACATTGTCAAACTTTTACTGTAAACTGTGTATTCAAGGTTACAAATAGTACAACGGTGCATGGGAGTGCAAAGGGTCTGGAATAAGACATTACTTTACATCAATATTTTATATACATACAGTTTAATGTCCCTGTGTCTCATGCAGCAGCAGTCTACAGTGAACCCAAAGGCATGCCTGCAAAAGATAGCAACCATTCACAGCGGATCCTGTCTTCCCTGAACCAGCAGAGGGCAGTAGGGAGGTTTTGTGATGCAGTATTGAATGTGGGGGGCGGGGTGGTCTACCTGGCCCATCGCAACATCCTTGCTTGTTTCAGTGAACTGTTCCAACAGTCCAATGTTCCCACGGGACCATGCATGGAGTTCTGCCTTCAGGAGTGCCCCAATGATGGCCTGGAGCTGCTCCTGAACTTCGTCTACACCGGAGAGCTGAAGTTGGACCCTGACAACCTGGACAAGGTGCAGCATGCTGCAGCCAGCCTTTGTGTACCAGAAGCACTTGCACTCTGTCAGCAGTTTAAGGAAACCTCTGTGGATTTTGTGCCTTTCAAGCGTAAAAGAGGCAGACCTAGAAAGTCTACATCTGACACAGCCCCTCCTTGTTCAGTCAAGGAAGAAAACTTGCTTACAGTCACAAAAGATGAATCCAGCTTTGATGCTGCCACAGCCAGTTTTAGCCTGGCCGCCCCCACTACCACCCGCTCTGGTCGTGTAGTGAAGGGCCCCAGACGACTGGTGACTGATGAGAACCCTACCACTGATTTTACAGCCCCTGAAAAAGCCAGCAAGAAAGCTCCACTTATTCCTGAGGAGAGAGAAAGTGGTGATGACGTGGGGAACCAAAACCCAGTTCAGCCAGCTGGTGAACCTGAGGTAGAATACACGGGCATATGTATGAAAACTATTACAGTGATTGGGCATTTGCTACTACAAGTGCAAATAATGATAATGATGGTTATTATTACACTTGTCTTGTGCTATTTTCAGATAACTGACTTGCAGATTGACATAAATGACAATAGTATTAGCCAGGGAACTGAGGAAGTAGAAGAAAATGATGACGTGGGGGATTTTGAGGGGATCACCGAAGACACAGATGAGGAGTACATGCCCATTGCAGAGCCCAGTTCCTTAGCCCCATCCACATCAGCAGCACAGAAGCGCAAAGTCCAGAGGAAAACGGAGGAAAACGAAAATGGCGAGGCTGTGGAAGAAGAGTCCAAGAAGGACTCTGTGCAGTGTCCCATCTGTGACAAATCCTTCAAGAGCAAATACTACCTCAAAGTCCACAACAGGTAGGCGTCTTCAGTATTTTTCTTTCAAATTATTGTTGAAAGAATAGCCACTAATATCTCTTTTTCATAGGCGGCATACAGGAGAGAGGCCCTTTGGTTGCGTTAAATGTGGAAAGAGGTACTTCAGGAAGGAGAATCTTTTGATACATGAGGTTAGAGATTGCGCTAGAGTACAGGTGAGTAAGTTAGCTGTATTTAGTATATGTAAGTAAGATCCTATAAAGCATAACAGCAGTGTTTGTGTTGTGTTAAAATTACAGACGTACACCTGCCTGACATGCTCCTCAACATTTAATGGAAAAGAAGAGCTACGTTTGCACGTTATCTCCCACACAGGAGATATGCCCCACAAGGTACAGCATATACCTAATAAACACAGAACATACCATATTATTGTAAATTATATCAATAATGTGAAAGCATTATATCAAATCTAAAATTACTGTTTAAAAATAATGTAATTGTTTTCAGTGTTCAACATGTCCTGAACAGTTTATGTACAAAAAAAACTTGACAATCCACATGATGAAGGTCCATGGTTATCCCAAACCTCATGCGGTAAGTGCTCTTGACTGTCTTTCAATGAGACTTGATGAGAGTTAGTGGTGATTCACCCACAGTAAATAATGATTCTAAAGTTTAAATTTTAGGCTCAAGTTGCGATAATGTTTTCATTAAAAGTCACGTTTGCATCCAAGGTATACGCCTGTAGTCATCAGTCTGATTAAACAATGTTTTACTTTTTAGTGTCCTCTCTGCCCCAAAACCTTCTTAACGCGGACAGAGCTGCGTGTGCATGAAGCAGCCAAACATCGAGGAGAAAAGCCATTTGTGTGTGAGGAGTGTGGCCATCGAGCCTCAAGTCGGAACGGCCTGCAGATGCATATCAAAGCCATTCACAGGTAGTGTAACATGTTTGTTTTTGTCTGCTACAGTAATGGTTTGATCAGACTGGAGGGACATAACAACTCTGGAAAATCGGACTCTTAAATAATATAGGTACCTGTAAAATAATTTGTCATTAAAAATGTGGCAGCATTTAAAGATATTGTTTAAATCTTTGTTTTGTTCTGCTTTACAGAAATGAGCGCCCTTTTGTATGTACCTTATGTGGCCATGCATTCTCCCAAAAGAACAACCTAAATATGCATCTGCGTATACACAGTGGTGAGAGGCCATATCAATGTCATCTCTGTGGAAAAACCTTTAGGACGCAAGGTAATGTCTTTCCTTCCTGGCCTGTTTTCAAACTGTGAGGCGGGCCTCCTCAGGCAGGCAAAGACGTAAGGCAAAGATAGAGGCAGTGTGTAGGGTAAAAACGACAGGTGCATTTAGGTGTTCTAAAAAAAAAGAAGGTAGTTCTTGCAATTGCTTTACCAACATGGGCTGTGACACACAGCTCATGAAGCAAAAAAGTACTTGAACTTAAATATTGCAATTTGAGTAAAAAATTGCACTCCATCTTCTCTCATAAGTCAGTCAAATTAGAACACACAGACATGTTTTTGATTTGGCATGACTCACACTTTCTTGGGATATATTATCTCTGATGTGTCTGACAAATAAATGTCCATAAATTTGCTCAGAAATCACATGTGTGACAATCATGAGGGAATTTTAAGTTTTTTTCATTATCAGAATAATCCAGTGATGGTTTTCTGTACAGCATAGAATAAAACACAGCCAACAGGAGCTGCTAGTAGCTAATTTGGCATACTTTTAATGGTGCCAATTTGCCAAAATGGAAACAAATATAGCCCCAAAAAAGTCCAACTTTCAATGTACTGCATCCGCGGCAAATTTATACTTCCTGTTTACATCCCCCAAGGCACTGTGACATTAACTTTTTCTGTGTCAATGCTACTAACTTTCATTCAAGAAGATTTGTTTAATGTATTAATCATTGTCTTTTTAACACCAGCCAGTCTAGATAAACACAACCGGACACACACCGGTGAGCGTCCATTTAGCTGTGATGTTTGTGAGCAGCGCTTCACAGAGAAAGGTGCCCTCGTCCGCCACAAGGCCAGCAAGCATGAGGAAGGCCGCCCCCACTGTTGTCACATATGTGGCAAAACCTTCAAAGGCAAGACATACCTTGCTGATTAAAATGTTACTTTCATTATTAATTAACATGTTTTGTGCCCGGATGAGCACAGAATGAAGGACTTACTAATTTGATTCTTCTTCTGTTTTCTTCTCTTCAACAGCGAGGGAGCAACTTCGTGTTCATCTGCGTCGGCATAAGGGCATGAGGAAGTTTGAGTGTATAGACTGCGGCTACAAATTCACTCGACAGGTAGGCTCACTAGTGCTGCAACTAACAATTATTTACATTGTGTTCTGCCTGTTCTGTGATCTGCCTGTTCTTGATTTATTGTTTCCTCTTTGAAATATTGATGCAGCAGAAACAGATATGTTTTGTCTAAAACAGTCAGTCCAAAACCAATCCTCTGTAAAAGTGTTGGTTTAGCAGAGGATGGTTTTGTTCCATCGACCTCTGGGTTATGGGCCCAGCACGCTTCCGCTGTGCCACGCTGCTACACACCTGTGATGGGACTCGAACCCACAATCTCAGTATACAGCCGCTCTTCTGTTGCTCTAGATTTGACGTCATTGTTGTGTGTTGCGTTGCGA
>JAVQJL010041238.1:0-10060 GCA_036024295.1 Nannoperca obscura
CAGCCGCCTCTTCACTGTAGATGTTGACACTGGTGTTTTGCGGGTACTATTTAATGAAGATGCCAGTTGGGGACCTGTGAGGCGTCTGTTTCTCAAACTAGAGACTCTAATGTACTTACAGTACATGCCTCAGCAATGAGAAGAAATTGCTTTTTCACATCCTCACAGCGGGTTCTTTGTTTCAGTCCAGAGTTGACTTGTAGTCTATGTGTAGTGCCTTGTCATTGTGTACTCAATAAACAAACTATAGTTTAAAAAAATATATTCATACGGCTCTACATATAGTGTTGTGTTTTTTGTATGGTGTTGTGTTGTGTCTACTCACATTGACCACAGACTCCTTAGTCTGAGCCATGTCTGAGATGACGCCATCTGTGATCATCAGCAAAACAAAGTACTGGGAGCCGTCAGTCACTTCTGCAGCACATCTAACATCACAACACACACACACACACACATGTTAATGGATCTGTGGGTGTAGACAGAGTTTAGAGTAATATCACATTTCTGATGTGGTGATACATATACCTTTTTTACAGCAGTCAGTTTGACTTTCAAACAGGAAAAGTAATTAATTAAGTAATTAATGATGGCTCCATTTCAATAGTGTCTCTGTAAGCCATGTCAATGAGTTTTTATTGTGTTGTTATTAAGTCCACCTGTTTTTCCTGCTTCAAAAATTCAAAAAGTCTGCAGTGAAAAGAGCCTATTGTCACAATAGTACACTCTGGTTCAGGAATGTGTGCATGCACAAATATAATTGGCCAAAACAGAGCATTGCCAGATAATGTTGCATTGCTCTGCTCCAAAAATGCTAAACTAGGTTCAAAGACCCTGCGAGTTCTCTGTGACAGCACAACCACTCTAACAAAGCTGTGGTCCAATTGAAATGAGAGTGCTGCGTATCACACGAATGTCAGTCTCAACACAATGTTAGTGTAACTATGTTTAAAAGGAACTTTTGTCTTGGTCTGAATCATTCTCAGGGAATCGCACCTTGCACAGTTTCTTTGTTCTGAGGACAACAGTGTTCTGCGTATTCACACATAAAACAAATGGGCTACACATTCATATGTATAAATGAATGGAATATACGTCATGCTCTGCAGGTAATTGAAAGATACTCTGATGGTTCTCTGTAGGTTCTTCAGTGTGTGGATTGAAATGTTAAGCTGATATTCCCCTCCAGCACAGGCTTCTCATGAAATTGTCCACATAAAACAGTGTTGTATAATAGATTATTTTTGTTCTACACTGGCTGGTGTGTGTGTGTGTGTGTGTGTGTGTGTGTGTGTGTGTGTGTGTGTGTGTGGCAGGTAATGCTACGATCCCAGTAGGGAGAAGGAGACCTCCTGTCTGACTTATTGTTTGATTGGCTCACACTCTCAGTCAGGCCTGAGGCTGAGAGCAGGCAAAATGGCAAACTGTCTCTCCCTCTGCCTGCCTGCCTTCCTGTCTGCGGAATTCTTTTCTGTCTGTCCTCCTGTCTCAACATCCGTCCCCCATGTTTTTCTCTATTCTCCTGTATCTCTCATCACACATCTTCATCTTCCATCCCCCAGCTCTCTCACCCTCTGACTCTCCAGCATAATGGAGAAGTGTATCAACAGGTGAAACAGGGGAACAAATGGTGCTGTTACATCTCAGCCTAAAGTCTGCAAAAACTGCAGTCTTCACTGTAAGTTCAGTTATCCGTTGCCTTTTTCTTTTGTGCGTTCTTTCTCTTGTAAAATGTAAGTACATGCATGTTCATAGCACATGGATCTTAGGAACACACCCATGTCACCTGATTGTACATGTACAGATGTACAACTGAAACCCTCTCCATGTAGGCATTTCATATGTAAATGCATCTTGCACAGGAATGTTCAACTCTCCGTTTAACTTGTTTCTTATAGCACCAGTGCAACATTAGATGAATGTGTAATTCAAAAACAACATGAACAAGTTTTTTTCATCTGGCTTTACTGAAAAGAAAGACTTTCTTTACCCTTCCAAATAACATCAGATAACAAACAGAGTAGCACAACAGGTGCTTTGACTGAGGAGGATAGAGGGTCCCTGCTAATGTTAGGCTACCTGTAAACTAATGCTGACTGATGTTAATTCTACAAATAAAGCAGGTGCCATGAATACTGAAAGCATGCTTAAGGTGCATGTAGAGATTATGGTAAGAAGAACTATTGTGCTGATCATGTTAAGCAACACATTTTAGAAGAATTCTGATGGGCAGATGAACTGATGACACACTGACACACAATGATGAAATTTAACTCTGAAAAGAGTAAGCATGTTAAAGAAACCAGAAAAAGACAGGAGTGTAACTGAAACCATAATATTTTGTGGCTGAGGGGGAATTACTGTTGTTATGGTCCACATGTAGTAGAGGTTGTGCCCAAATAATTATACCTAAAGTTGAAGCATAAATACATTTTCAAAAAAAGACACATGATTCAAAAGGGACCCCAAGGACAATCAGACCCGATCACAATCAACCTGATTTAAATGCAGTGAAACCAGACAGACATCAACATCAACACTGGCCGAGTGCTGAATGTCAGAGAAGGTTTTTATTTCAGTCAGGTGCTGGTACAACATCCTCTAATGTCGTCCACTGCGATTCACTCTTCAGCTGTCAGCCGGCAGGTAGGAGAGGCGCTACATGGTGAATTTATAATTGAACTATGACCAGGAACACACACTTTTTATTTCTCTCACAGTGTGCAAATGCTGTAAATAATATATTTTCATAGGAAAAATGAAGAATATTCTATAAAAAAGTGGCTAAAACACTTGGGTGTAGACAGCCTATTGACATATAGATCTGGGACCTGCATCAATACAAAGGGGCCAAACCCTACTCGTGTCTGATATGTCAGATTGTAACGTTAAGTTATGTAAATTAAAATATGTTAGTAATTAGTTAGTAAGTAAGTTAACTCACAACCTAACTAAACATTAACCATGTGTTTATTATTGTTTGTCTGGTTTGCCTGTTGCTGGTACTCCCCAATGGTCAAATATGTCATTTTGGGAGTCACTGACAAATAAGCTATTCTGTCGTGTAGGTATGATGACTCATCCTCTAAGGAATTAAGGAGGGTAAAAGCCTTTACACATTTAATCGAATGTCAATATATTATTTCGAACTGCTGATTTTGAGTATTTTACACAGAATGCCAGTATTACATACTGCATACATATTACAAGCATTTATATTGGGGCACACATATGCTTTATATGAGAGCTCCAGTGTAATATTTCTAGTATTTCAGGGTCTATGTATTGCAAATTCGTATAGTTGCTGTAATGAATAGTTTTCATGCTAAATATTCAAGTATTCCTCATTTTCTTGTTGTTTATTTGCCACGTCCCCAGTGTGTAAAGGCCTTTAGGTGAACATTTCAGCTAAAGCAGATTTGTGTTCTCTAATCCTCTAATGTACCACAGTATACAGCTATCAGACACAGGTGTGTGAATCAAAACACTGTCTGTGATGTTCCCAGAGGGGCTTCTACAGGATCTGTACAGTTATAGGCTTTGGATTCACAGACTTGAAAGACCTCTCAGAAGAACTCAACAGCAACTATGACTCTTCAGTTCTACTGGAGAAGGGAAACAACATCTAGGTTGTGTTTGTGTAGGCTGCTGTCCAATAATAACAGAAACGTTATTTTCAAGACCTATCACAGATAAACAGTCGAACTTTTCTGCCCACAAAGACACACAACATCAGACAACACACAAGAGCATACAGTATACAGACAAAAGTTGGACAAAGAAAGCAGTAAAGACAATACAATATGTGTAAACACACTAATTGTTGGAGAGGAGCTGCATGTTTTTCACTGGCTGTGATAATAGAATGGTTGTTCCAATAAGTTACTGCAAATGGCAAGAGAAGCTGCATGTGGCCGTGTATATTTATGAATATGTGGATTATACCATGCACCTTCCTCATTCTCCTCTCTCCTGGTTTTCATCACAACTCTAAACCTCCCACGTGGATGACATCAACAAAGAGATGGAGAATGAAGAGGAGGAGCAGTATGAGGAGCAGTAACAGGAAGTGGCAGACCAAGAGGAGGAAGAAGAAGAATCAGAGTAGAAGAAGCAGAGAGAGCAGGTGGGAGACAACAAGAAAGGAGAGGAGGAGAAAGACAACAAGGATGTGGAGGAGGAAGAGGTGTAGAGGGATAGCAAGCGTAAATGGTATGGAGGGAGGTAGTTGGAAAGAAAAAGAGAGTGAGGGAAGGGTAGTGCATCTGATGATCACAAAGCCAAATCTATTTGGAGACATGACAGGAAAAGTGTGAGGACAGAGAACCAGGAAAGAAAGTTTCATGGTCTCTGAATGGATGGGAGTTCTGAAGCTCTTGAGCCCACAGCGGAACAACACAGCACCACTACTCTCCATTTGATTATGCAACCACAATCACACTTAACCCGGACAAGATATTATTGCTTTATATGGGGCTAAAAATACAATGGCAGGTTATAACCAGCCAAAATCCATTAAAAACTTAACACCGGCTGTACTCCAAGAAAGTTTGATTGGTGAAATTGAATTTGCTTTTAAAAGGAGCTTGTAGGATGATATGCTGCAGGGTTCGGCAGGAAGACGAGGATTGTTAACTTATTACTACATTTTATGTTATTTCAAGCACTGACATTGTGGGTGCATAGTTGTTCAGAAAAGAATACATTTAAAATGGGGAAAACAGGGATGAAATAATCTAGGTTAAGTTAACAAGAAAATGTTAATTAGATCAGTTTTCTGTTTCATTTTTTTTTTTTTTATCATCTAAATTAATCTGAAAAGCTAAACATATTTCTCTTTGTGATTAGTTCAGGCTTAGAACTGAATTAAATAAGGATACAACAAACAAAGAAAAGCCACTAAAATGTATTATGTTTGGTGCAGAATTTATTTTGGTACTGTCCATTTTGAATTCTAATCTCTTACTAATACTCTAATATTATAGTAATACTATAATAATGCTATAATATAATTGTAGTTAGCATAAAGGGAGTGGACTGTGGCCACAATGTACCTGTTGGCTACAATGTAATGTAGTGCAAATGGAAGTGACCTACATATTATTTTTCAGATTTTGTTGAAACTACTTTACTTACTTGTGTGTTGGCTCTGTTTGGTGTGGCAGGTTTTGAGGATGTACTTTGTTGTGGTAGTGTTATAGTGGACTGTATTATACAAAAAGGTTTTCTGATATTTCTTCCACCTCACAACTTCACACACTGCATCTGTAAAATCACAATATACTCTGATTTTACACAATGTAAATATAATTAATTCAATTATATATTCGTATCATTATATAACATTGTACAGGAGTTTGGTGGGCTGGCCTGGTCTGGTATACTTGTAATATTTTAAATCATTTATTTGTTGTGTGTGTACTGAGAGAACAACTCAATGGACTGCAATTCATTTTTCAATGAGGTTTTGCATACAATAATAGAGGCTCTTAAAGCTTACAAACACAAAATTCAGACAAAAATCTAATAAGCTCTCTTGGTCATTTTGCATGCACTTTTGAAACACTCCTTAACTTCAAGCTCCTTCACAGTCAAGTTGCGAGGAATCAATCTTCACTAAGGAATCATGAGGCAAAAGTTACACCTGGGGAACATTAGTCAAGCTTTATCCTGCACTGCATAACAAATCTGATGATATGCTATTAACAATTATCATCAATGAATGTCTGAATAATCCATTTTTATTACATTTTGGCACATCTGCATGATGGAAAGTCATGGCGCCTAAGCCGATCGCAAGCATCAAATAACTAATTAAAATCAAACTTATCAGAAAAACATCAGCGTGATAAGAACTACTTAAAATAAAATAAAATATATGTATTTGACGTGCACTTTGATTTTCCAGTTTGGCCCATGTCCCATCCACTAACATGGAGGGGGCGGGGTTTATGACCTATACTGCAGCCAGCCACCAGGGGGCGATCCAGATGTCTTGGCTTCACTTTTGGGAAGATGTTACGTTGTTCATCTTTATGTACAGTCTATGGTTTGGATTTGACTGAATAATGATTCTGAGAAATCTGAGGGTGCCTAAACCAGACGGGTACATCATTTGAAGAGGCATCACTCTCCAGTAAAGATGGCCCGGCTTAGTTATGGCTTCTCATTAATACATAGGAAGCTTGAGCTGACTGCTTGTAAAGGACTGTGTAAGCCAATTATTATGTGCTTTGTGCTTCTGAGGGGACCTTGCTGAAAAAGTAAACAGTCCTGTGAGAGGGTATGTGGGTTTGTATGTGTGCATTGGTAGTAGATGGAAAGAAATAATAGGTTTCAGAAGAAAATGTACACGTGCCTGCTTTAGCTAAAAGAGGTTGGAAGTCACAACCAGCTCCAGATGTTAAGGCCAGTGTGCTGGTAATCAGCAAGTATGAGTATGTATTTATTTTATGGGACCCCCATAAAAATACGATGGTACATCTCAATTGGCTTACCCTGATATATAATCAATTTAACTTGATTAACACCAACAAATGTGCTTGTTGGTGTTAATCAAGTTAAATTGTTGGTGTCAGTGTTGATATCTGTGTTAACCTTTTGACTAGCCGCCCCTCAGTTGTCAGACTGGTTAGTTAATAACTGCAACTGATTTTTACACTGTGAATAACAAGTTAAAGTGGTGACATTTCAATCCACCCCCACTCTTACATTAAAGGTTCCCTGTGGAGTTTTAGACCTCTAGTAATGCTATGGAATAGTTTTTCTATGAGTGAGTCGCATGTTTGTTTATCTCGTGCATGCACCATCTTACCAATGGTGTCACTGAGCTAAAGGTGGCGACAACAAGAAGACTGCAAGCTACTAAACATGAATGTAAACATTGCTGGATTTAAATTGGCTTTGCAAATATTTTATGAGGAAGAAAATGTACTCGACATGTTTGTTAGTCCTCAAGGATGCACACAATGCATTTTGGTGAGAAACACTTAATATAAACCTTTTTAGCTGAACAATTTTTGCTTACAAAAAAACTCCACTGGATGTCTGGAAAAACCATAAAATGTAAACTGTGATTTCTCTACAAAGACAGGCTTGATTGATAGACAGACAGTTTCTATGATATGTTTAACACGTCTCTGCTTTCTGCCATCAAGTCATTTCAAGTTTGTATTCAAGACATGCATGCATAAACAGCTGACGTTTCATGATGGCACAAAATAAGTAACACATGCATATGAAACATGTGGAAATGTGCAGATTTTATGTATGAGATTTATTATATATGAGTGTGTATGAAGGTATCTGTTTGTGTGTGTGTGTGTGTGTGTGTGTGTGTGTGTGTCTGTGTGTCTGTGTGTGCATGTGTTGTGGGCATGATTATGTGACACATATAGTACACATTTGCATGAAGGTGTGTGTGTGTGTGTTTCTTTCTGTATGTGTGTGTGTGTGTGTATGTGTGTGTGTGTGTGTGTGTGTGTGTGTGTGTGTCTCTCTCTCTCACCGAGCCACCTGGTTGATAACAGGAGCAAAGTTGGTGGGGCCATACAGCTGGACAGTTCGCAGGCTCTGGAAGTAAGCCTCTAGTACACCCTCGATGCCCACACAGTTTGGGCTTTCTGTATTTGAGTTCTGCAAGAGAAAAAACTCATTGAATCTGTTGGATGTAAAGCAATAAATCTTTTGTGTTTTCTTAAAATAATATCATATTGTTATTTAAACCTAGGACTCCAAATCTACCAAATCTACCAAATCTAATTACGGGTACCCATGGTGTATGTGCCAAACGTTGAGTGAGTATTCACCTCTGACAGCTGACACCATTCTGTAGCCCTGACTCATGTACCTTTAAATGTCCTTAAATCCTACCCTTACCCGAGCAAAGAGCAGATACTCAGCAGCATGACCTGGCCTTGTATCTACATTGTATCTCCTTAACCTTAACTGGGCTGGCCCACTGGCTTGATAAACAGATTAATCTGTATGCCATGGCCGTCTCAGTAGCACAGCCACCACAAATATTAATGTAGTTGCACTAGTCTGACAAATGGCCACACATGAATCATGACTCCTAAAGCTTGAGTGCAGGACTATAAAATATAAATGAAAATCCGCTACATTCAAGTCATTTCCAGACAAGTTCACACAATGCTGATGATTAAGCCTGTGGTGATAGGCTGAATCATCATAATAGGTAAATCTCCAGTATTTCAAATATACCTGAGCTTTTAAATCTGGTGTGTGTGGCAACATTCCCACGGTGGTGCACTGGTAGTGATGTGTTTTATGTCAACCAGCAATGATTGGTTTGCCACAGAGCCATGCAGAGAGAGAATCTCGTCAACAGAAGATCAAAATGCTCAGATCGCCAGAGCCGAAGAGGGAAGCGATTGTAAAGTAGGCTACAGCAACTAGAAGAAACATCTAAGAAAAGTTTCACCCTCCAGTTGTTTGATTGAGTTGGGACTAATGTACCTGCACCTGCACACTCAACACAGCCCTCTGATGCAAACTAACAATATCCAACACCGTTGACTGGCCAGTGTGTACAAATAGAATGACTAATTAATTACAGTGCACTAAGCATAACTTGCACAGGCCAGTTGAATCCTCTGAGGATTCTCAGCAGAGGTTCAACTAACTGTCTGTATATTCAGCTGGAGGTTCACTGGCACCAGCTCAAGCAAAAGACCTGGCGTGCTCAACTCAAATGTCTTTTGAGTATGATGGGTGCCGACCGCAAAAATCACAGAATAGTCACTGGCTTAATTCATTTTGTGTTTGCCTTTTGATACACACTTAGTGCTACAGAGCCGTTCCTAATAAAGAAGTCACTAGATAGGACATGGATTCTACATGGTACTGAAAACATTTCTTGGAGTTCCTGGTCCATGTTCAAATCATAGCCTCAGAAAGGAATGCACAAAATGAACTGGTTTGTGTGATGTGTTGTCTGCCCATATTGGAGGACAGAAGTGTTTGTAGCTGTGGTAAACAGACACTGAAAGTGAAGTCTCTATAGCTGAAGGTGACAAGTCTTCACTTACAGAGGGGGGCGGATGCCATATTGTTCAAATATGGGGATACCAGAGCACACTTTCAGACAGTACAAAAAGCAACAGAAAGCACCACGTTTTGGCCTGGAAAGGCCACTGAACTCGTCATGTGGTTGGAACCAGTTTTATGTGTTCTTTGTGACATGACACATTATCCTGCTGGAAATTGGTCATTAGAAGATGGGTGGGCAGTGGCCATAAATGCATATGGTTGGCATCAATTCTCAAGTTATCTGTGGCATTTGACAATGTTCAATTGGTGTTTAATGACCTAATATGTGCCAACTAAATATTTCCCACATCTTTACATCACTGATTAAGCTGGCAGGTAGAGGTGGAGTTTCAACTTTCTTAAGAATGTGGCCCTGCTGCATGGATTACATTAAAACATGGTAAAGATCGGATTACAATGCGAATCAGACCTCCAGATGTGGTCTGGATGATCGCATCACATTCTGATTACAATATATTGTGCATGCATTTATACCTGCATTAACATGCATTGTTCCCTATCCATACAGGAAATCCAGATCAGGTATACATGTTCAAAGTCATATACATCACATTTCTTCCCCATTCTGATTCTGGTCTGTACAACAACAGAACCTCTAGGCCATGTTGCTATGCTTTCATTCACTGAGTTGCTGCCACATGATTGGACCATTAGATATTTGTATGAATGAGCAGCCGTAGAGTTGTACCTGATTAAGTGGCCAATAAGTGTGTAGACTTATATAGAGCAGACAAATAGAGCAGACAGCCAACTCATTTTCCAAGTTGCACTCGTCTGAATCACTCTGACACTTCTGCCTTAAGACTATCTTTTAGATAAGCTCTGTTCCAATCTGTGAGAAGCTTGTTCATGTCCTTCTTCAGTAAAAAAGTGTTGTGGAAAACTTTTTCAAAAAGTACTTAGTTGATTCCATATGTATGTGTGTGTATGGTGTATGTATTCAATGTGTTTACATGTGTATCTATATATATATTCAACATATATTTTG
>JAVQJL010041242.1:0-24643 GCA_036024295.1 Nannoperca obscura
CGCATGCGCAGTTGGTGCTGTTGGTTCGCGGACGAGTCCGCGCGGTCATACTTGATTGCCCGGTACGCGTTTGTACGCGCGGAGCCGTAGCGGACTGCTCTGATGACGCAAATGACGTAATGCGCACACTAGTGGACGGCTGCGGACACGCGGACGCGGAGGGTACAATACCTTAAGAGGCAGGTCGAACCAAAAGGTTCACGCAAAGGGGAGTAGGATTCTGCCGGGTAGTGGGAAACACAAAGAGACTGCTCAAGAGCGTTGGTACAGTCTTATCTTTGCTCTTTGATAATGCAAGTAAGAGTGTTTCAGGAAAAAATGAAAACAGTTACGCCAAAAAACAACAACAAAAAAAGTTAGCTTCCTGACCGCCAAGCTAGCTAGGAGCCTTGTTTCCATGGTAACAGCAATCAGCGACACCTGCTGCAGCGGCACCAAACGACAAAAACAGTAGCACTATATGGCACGTAATTTGTGTTTTTTTCGAACAATGTTGTGGAGCGAATAAGCGAATAATAAGAAAGAAACGTTTTTTGAGACCTCAGTAACCTGTTGGAAATATAGAGCAGTGAGGACCTCGTAAGTGGACTTCTTTTTCCCAAGGAAAATAAATGTATCCTGAGCCTGGCTGTCGAGCTAACGTTAGCCCTGCTACATAAAGAAGCCACAGCATTTCAGCTCTGCTACAGGTCTGACATGTATTTCATGCTACTGGAAGTTTTTGTATTGTTGCACTCTTCACTGAATTTTCTCAGTAAAATGTTCTTGTAACTGCTGAATTCTTCTATAACATTTTCTGGAGTGAAGGGAGCCGAGTGCTTTGGGTCAGTCGTGTTTTTATTTTATTTTTTATTTGAAATAGGTCTTAATTTACCCAGAATTCACGGCAAATTAGTCCTACTCAAGATAGTTAAGAACTAGACAGCTTTGTGCAATGGATTAATTCAGGCGTTTATCTGAAGTTTGAGCCAACGTATTTTTTGAGCGCGAGAACAGCTCCTGGTGATAATTATCTGTAGGTTCATCACTCCAGTATGATCACACCCGTACACTGTTTTCATATTGTCGTTTGATACGTTATCAAAGTATGGAGTATTTTTATGTATAGACTGGTGCCAGTGCATTCAGAGTTCATCTTATGAGTTTTGAAAAGGTTTCATTAGGCGAAGGATCACAGTATAATATTTCCATCAAGTTAATTGCACTTTAAACACTTTATTATCACATTAACAGTCTGGCATTGCTCCAGGGTCCTGACACACGCCTGACATCAAAATGAGGTAATAAGAGTGAAAAATACAATATTTCTGTAAAAGTTTTAATGTGTGCATGCTACACATGTCTGCATCTGCACAGAACTACAGTGCAGCTTCCTGTCTTCACCTGTGCCTGTTGAGAAATCCGTTACACGGTGTGGATTAGCTGCAAGCCTGACCGCTATCCCAGTTTGGCGGAACTGAAGGATTAGTACTGTGTTTTGGGGGCAATTATGTGGATTTCCTCCTCCAGATCAACTGGAGAGGAGGGGAGGGAGGGAGAGAAAAATGCAGCCTCAGAGTGAAAATTAGGCCGCCAACAAAAAGCTGCAGAGGAGTGATTTAACGGTTAGGTGGGAAAGTACGAAGAGAACTGGCAATTAAGATATAGACAGAAGAAACTTGGCAACAAGCAGTGCTGTATTCAGAGATTTCTTATTCAGGCTGTCTGGGTTTGAATTGTATTTTGAGATCCGTTGAATCTCTTTTCTCACAACATAAAAACCCTTTGCTGATGCACACAGGCTCAATCCTATCAGAAGAAGTATTTTCTCATATTTGACCCTGAGATGCACACAGTGTGATTTGGCTGCATAACTGCTATTTAAAGATGAGTGAATTATATCAATATATCATAAATTATTCAAATTTACAAAGCAGTTCATTTAGCATCTCAGTGCGGCTTTCACCCCTGCTCCTGGTCGAGGTTTTGCCCTTCTCTCCTCTGTTTCTCCCCATGACATTTCGAATGCAAATGAAGCACTTCACCTTCCCTCTTCAGAGAGAGGTGACAACTTCAGCTGGAGACTTCCTAATATGAAACTGTATCGCTGACATTACTACTGAGCTGCAGCTAAATGGATTTCCAGCGCAAACCCACGCACTACGTCTTGCCGCTTTAACTATTTGTTTAACAGAGATTATTTTATTAGAGGTAACCATGGATGCAATTGTCTTCTTTCAATTTGTGATAATTTCCAGTTGACCTCCCTGCTATCACTGTCTCCTGGACAGGGTGGTATACTGATCATTCACTGACAGTAACCCCTGTAAATCCCTCCATGACCTGAGCCTGGTTTAGACTATGACATGCACTAACGATGCCAAAATTGTACATGGTGGATGTACATAAACCTGTGGTTTTTTGAATATCAAACATTGCCAACTCATCCAAGTCTCTGAAGACAAGGATCGGGGAGACAAGACGGAGCATGATTTTGTCTTTTGCAGTGTTGTGCATGCAGTTGTGAAGTTTATTCTGCCTTATCCAGTCTTGTGTCTCTTGTGTTTCATTAAAAATAGAACGGCCTCTGTATACATTTCGTTCTTGTGGGTGTTAAATTTTAAAATGGACAATGAGGGTTTGCTTGAAATGAGGAGTTAAAGTAAAGATGGTGTTGGTGATGAATTATGCACATTATGCATTTGTTTAACCAGTTAAAATATCACAAAGGTTGTAGAATATGAGCGCATGGTATCTTGATTTTAATATGGTTTAGTTTATTCTTGGATATATTTAATGCTCAGTATTATTATCAATTGTGCAATATGTTGCATTGTACTGTATGTTCCAAAGTGAAAAATGCATTATTTGTGCACGAAGGTTAAATTATGTTTGATTTGGTGTTTTCGAGGGAAATGTGACAATATTCCATGACATGGATTTCAGGTCTCAGTGCCCAGCTGTGCTTCATCTCCATTCCTCCGTCTTTCGATCTGTTGATATATTGACCTGTATATGTATGTGTCTCACTCAGGGAAGTGGTACTAAAGCTGCTTCAGTTTGAGGCGTCCACAAACGTGGCTGACAGCAAAGGTTGCTTCCCGCTGCACCTGGCCGCCTGGCGGGGAGACGTGGACATTGTACGCATCCTCATCCACCACGGACCCTCGCACTGCCGGGTCAACCAACAGGTAAACACCATAGTCCCATCATCATCATCCTCTTAAAACCCTTCATCTTCAACACTAGGAAACATGCAGTCTAGATTTTATTAGAACTGTCTCTCTGTAGATTTTTCTCTTTAGCCAAACATAATCCCCTTTCTGAAATGGGTTTAACTGATAAATACTCAAGACATGCAAAGAGCTGTGAGGCCTAATACTTAAGGAGGCAGTTGACTCCACACCAAATATTGGCAAAAGTTCAGTCAGCTCAAATGTCTGAGGTACCTACAAAAAACACAAGTAAAAGAATGAAAAAGTGGAGCTCATGATCATGCAGCTCTTTAAAAGTCTAGCAACTCTATTAAAAGTGTATGCTGTAAATAGCAAAGACTTAAATTGAACCTGATTCATTAAATGATTCAAATTGAATTTATTAAATTGGTTTGAAAATTATTTGGTCTATTTATAGTTTGCAGGATGTGTAACCAGAACTTTCAACTATTTACTTTTTATTACTACAAATTATTTAATTAATCTTTGAATCATATGAACAAATTATGTTTGTTGACTTTATTTGTTCCCATGGCTTTATTATGAAGCTATATTGCTGCTCTTTTCGATTTGCGGCTGCTTGTTAATTGATAGCGCATCATGCTGCTAGTGTCTCCCTCTATTAGAGTCTGTTTGGTTCAGTCGCATTATGCACCAGCTTTATTTATCCATTGGTCCATTGCTACCTTCTAGTAAAAGAAAACAATACCTAAATCTAACGTTTATTCATGTTGCTTGGGACCCCTGAGCCCCCGCGGTTCCAGAAGAAGAAAGCTCTCATCAGCTAAATTAAAGTTGAGTTCTTGTGTCGCATTTATCAGGACATTTAAACCAGCGCTGCCACACGTCGGCTCGTTATGGCTCCTGTCCAACAGAGCCGATCCTTTGCAGTTCCCGGTGATCTCTCTCTGACAGCCGGGTGAGCGTTTTAGCTCTGGGAGCATTCAGCCTGCTGTCGTTCCTCATCAGCAAAAAATGACCTTCTTCTCCTCCCTCACTCTTTTCTGTCCATCTCTGCTCGCAGCATATTGGTGATGCCACAGCTCGCTGATGCACTGCATTTTAAGACGAGTACAAGGCGCACAGGAAGTGGTGTTTAATCAGAAGCCTTGGCTAAAATCTTAATAGCTAAGATGTCGGCTTTAATATTCCTGCTCCTGATGGCGGTTTAATAATGGACCCCCCAGGTTATTGGAGCGTTATTTACTCTGCCTAATAAGCACATTTTCCTCTGTCACCATTAGCCAAATCGTTTCCCTCTGAGAGTTGTTAGAGCCTAATTGTTTGCAGTGATAAATGGTGTCCCTTGCCCTTGAAATGAAGTGGTTTGTCAGCAAGTGAACACGGGTAATTTTCGTCTTTTTACCCCGTCAATGATTTGTAGAGCTGATCGGGCTGCTGTGCACGCAGCGTGGACTCAGGGTGGAAGATGCTGATTGAGAAGATACTGTAAATAGACTGCAGTGTACAGTCAACGTGTCTTAATGTGGTCTATTTTGTTGTTGAGACATATATGACGATCTCGTCACATACTTAGACTTATATATACTTAGACTTATTATACTTAGACTTTAATTTTGTGATACACCGTGCAAAACTTTCCAGTTATTTTGGTAATGAAGTGTAGTCAGTCTGCTGGTGTATCTGAGTTTTCTCGCTCTATTTTGTTTAATTCTTTTTCTACAATAATCTTTAGCGAACCCTAATGCTGTTTATGTTTAGGACACGAGACTTGCTAGCTATAAGGCATCATTTTCCAGTCAAAGAAACTTAACAATCGAGACAGACTAATGCTGTTGTGCAAAGAAAAACTCAGCAAAGAGGATTTGTGTTACATGCTGCCAACAGAATACAAGCTGTGACTGCATCACAGTTTTGGTCCTTTGAGTAACAGTTTTTGTTGATCAATGGGTTTCTTAATAATGTTGAAACTGACTCAGATGGTGGTAGACACTGTTGATGTGTGTCCTTCAGTGTTTTAGGGAATATTTTGATGTAATATTAAGCAGTGTAGCCTATATAGTATTTACATTTGGGGAAAGAAAATAATAGTATTTATTATGACATTTTGATATTCAGATCTTACAGATTCCCTCTAGTTAGGCTTGAAAGTTAGCTCATATTCATGTGCATCTGTGAAATGAAAGGGGAAAGGAAGCTTTAAAAATTCTTATATAACACCTCACTTGTTATCATGTAATTACACCGATCATCTTTTCTTGTGCCTCTTTGTATCATGCATCTCACTTTGCATCTCAGTTTGTCAACAAGCTGGTAATTACTGGTTTTATCTACCCTGTTATCAGCAGTTTCCATCTCTCCGTCTGTATGATAAACACTGGTGAAAATGCTAAGCTACAGAGCTCACATTAGCCAGCCTTGGCTGTCTGTCACACTGTTGCACACAGACACAGCAGCGCTTTGACATTCTTAAAGCTGCAGTGTTTATTTTTGCCCCAAGCACAGAATTTAGCAAAACACTGGTTTAGCACCACTTTTAAAAGACTGTAGAATGCATATTTGCACCGTTGTGTTGCAGTTATGCGTTGTCAGTGTGCTGGTACAGCTGTTCTCAGGTTGCAGGCATAAATCTGGGTGTAAGATTTATAGAGTGTTAGTGTGTTTACGATGCCTAAGCTCTATATTTTCCGACTGTCTGTCTTGTGTGCAATAGAGAGCAGGGCCTGCATACATTAGTCAGGGTGATAAACTGAGTCCCCCACACGCTCACACCCATCAGCCAGACTTACAGCAGCAAGCCATTGGCTGCACATTACCCCATTCTCAACGATATTACTCTGCCCACACACACTATTCTTTGTGTCAGAGGTTGTGTGTGTGTGTGTGTGTGTGTGTGTGTGTGTGTAACTTAGTTTTATAGTGTGATTCCAGAGGGGCACACTCTTTGTCTTAATATCTGCTACATGAGCGAGAGTAGCACAACATTTGCACTTACCTTTTTACATGAGGTGACAAATAGCAACAGGAGAGTGTGGAAAAGGACACAGGAGGGAGCTGTAATGACTGTGAAAGGTCTTGAGAGTTGAAGAAAAATGGGAGAAATTAATTTAAGGAGAGGTAGCGGAAGTGTGTATGTAGGTGGACGAAGTCCACACAGCAGCCAATAGAGGATTATTTGCGGGTAGTGGAAGTTATTAGTTGTTGGTAAACCAGTTCCAGCCCGCTGTTTACTGCCTAATTGGTCCCAGTAGTTCCCATTCACAGCTGTTTTTGTTTATTGTGTGTGTTTGTGTGAGAGGTGGAGGCTGTCTGACTGGAGAAGATGATTATACATACTGTGTGTGCATGTTTATGTTTGTATGTGTGAGACAGTGATAGATGGTAAAAGATAGCTTGTTTACTCAAGGCTTGCACTCTGCTTGCAGGGCCAAGTGCATGTTTTGAGGAATGAGGCGTTGTTTGTTGTGATCTCTCTTTCTCCCACTCAGATTGACTCATGAACTGATGCTTCACTTTAGGTCCGTACCTTAAGGATTTCTACAAATACTTTACATTATGTTTTTTTTTTTAGATAACTGTGAAATAAATTAAAAGTTTATTATCTTCAACCATAAGATGTGCAAAGAGTGGCCTGTTAGTTACAGGTGTCCAGTCTTTGCATATTTTAGGTGGGAGCATGTACAGCTGGACTTAACTGTCACATAAAAAGGAAGAACGTTGACCCATGACCTGTTTTGTGGACAGCTGGATAGATCATCACGTCCCGTTTGAAGGACCCTAGTTCCACAGTGTCTGTTACCTGTCTTGAACTAAAAATGATGACAGAGATGGGAGTGGCTGAGCCTTCCTCCAGTGTGTGGAACAGCCTAATCACTCTACATCCTAAAAGCAGTAAAGGTAAAGTGAAGGTCTGTCTGGACTGTAAATGGAGCAAGATAGCTGCCCAGGGGCAACAGGGCCAACCTTGTTTTAAAGGCATTATTAGTACCCTGGATCAAAGCAAGAGGTACTTACCAAAGAGAGTAATGACATTTTAAGACACCTTTTTGTCCACTGAAATTCTTCAGTTGGTGTTCATGGGACCATTTCAGCATTTCAAAAGGTGACTAACAAGTCGCTGAGTGGCACAGCAGCTTATAAAGTGGTGGCGAACAATTTCAGCTCGTGGAGCCACTTGTCTGACTAAAGTGTCCTCCTTACACCCCATGAGCAAGTATACTGTAGATGCCATGAAAAGAATAATGTGAATGTGGTTGTGTCCTGCTTTAAAAATGCTTCCTGTTTGGCAAGGAAGACTGAATTCATGTTGAACAGCCTCATGTCCTATATTTATGAAGCAACAAAATACAGGAAACAAAATGTTTAAGATAATGATTACCTATGCAGCAAGCAGCTCATTTGAAATACATTTTCATACCGTAGTGACATAATTGAGACCAGTGGCTTCTTGTTAGTCTAAGAACTTTAATTTGGACTCTGGCCAACTGTAATGTTTGGTATATAATACTGTGAGACGGTAAGTTATGGTTTAGTATTATTGCAGGATAGAGGCATGAAACAGCAGGTGTGTGTGTGTGTAAACCAGCACACGATCTCTGGGCTTCTTCTGTACGGGGCCTCTGGACTACTCAATTTAAGGGTTATTTTATGTGTATGCGTGTGTGTGGGTGACTGACTGGGTCAAGTATGTCCCCCCTGTGCTGCAGACACATCCCAAAAATGTTTTCCTTTCCACCAACAGATGGATCGAGGGTTTACCTTTCCTTTTTTTCCCTCTCCCTCTCTCTTTTTTTAACTCCCCTTTGTTCTCCTAAAGGAGGAGAAAGGAGATTAGCAGCATACAATCAAGAGCGATTGATAAGAGCGATTAGAAGGACGGTGTATGTTGCGATGTGTTGTACGCATGTGTGTTCACATGCACGCATTAAATACTTCCCGCAGGCCTTTCTCCAGCTGCAGCAAGGCCTTCTGGGAGTCCAGAGGCTGTGTGAACTAAAACAAAGGTAAAAGGTCATGAGGTCGCTCGCCTGCTGTGTGTTTCCACAAATGCCTTTCAGTGTTTGTGCCTGTGTGTGTATTCATCTCACACTCTTGTTAATTCCATGCCCTAAAATGCACACATGTTGCTACCACAACGCATGAAAATGAAACCATGTGTTTCCTGACGGTCAACATGTAAACACGGCCTCTGTGAGAACCCATGCTACTACGAGAAACAGCCCTGGGAAAGTCCTTGCTCAAACATCGCCTACCGCCATGCCCGCTGCTGCCAAAACTCAGTCACACTGAGCCATAGGATGTTTTCTTATGAGTAATCTGTTAAAAACAAAAAACATGATGTCATATGTTTTCTACAGCCACTCATTCGGCAGTGGGCTTCTTAATTAAAGTTCAGTAAAAAAAAAAAAAAAAAAGTGATTCATCTCGCCATAAATCAAAACAAACTACAGCCTTGAGTGGTTCTTGCGAGCTGAGAGCAGATTGTGTGTGAGCGTGTTAATCGAGGTGTTATACGGCGACACGGAAAAACATTTGCAACATTTTCTTTTGTTGTACTTTGACAGAAAACTGAAATATAGGGTTTCATCTATTTAATCCTCTTTTCAATTGCTAACCCTACAGGGAGGGCAGAGTTTAAACTTCGACTTCAGAGTGGCAACTGTGGAGCTGTTGGGGATTTTGTCTTGCTCAAGGGCACTGCAGCAGTGGGAAACCTTTGCAAGATGGTGGGACTGGGTCTCTCAGCAGGCCAACCTACTGTTTCTCCTGTTCTTTGAATTCCTTTATTGAATGTTTTGTTTCGTTTTAGTCATAAATTCCACATTTTCAGATTGTTTGAGTGGGTTTTCACATCACTGGTCAAGGATAAAAAAAACAAGTGGTTTTAAATATGATGAATAAAGATTAAAAGAGTTGGTCTAAGATGATGGGTGAATTTGTGAAAATGCAGTACTTTAAACAGAAACATTTCAAATGTTATGTTTGAAATTCAAGTTCATCAGTGAATACGTCTTTGACTTGACATCTGATGCATAGAAATGGAGATCCAGTAGAACTGTCCCTTTTATATAAGTGATTGGAACTTTTGTTTTAATTTTATACTCTTATCAATAAAGCAGCACTACAAGCAGTTGCCAAGATCACAGTTTTAAAGTCAAACAGTAGGAAATGTTTAAAAGTAAAATGATATTAATGGAGGTGAAATCATTAATGGATTAGTTGTGCACAATTTGATCATTTATCAAGCAAATGCTTTTCTTTTCATTGCTTCACATCATTGTAAATCGGATATCTTTGGGTTTTGTACGGTTGAACAAAAAAAGACATTTGAAGTTGTCATCTTAGGCTGTAGAAAACATGGTGGGCATTTTTCATTTTTCTCACCATCCAATGTGAATTCATTGCAAATCCATTATTCAATAAAAGTAATTGTTATTTGCCCTAGATGGCAGTGTGTGCTGGGAACTCGCCACCCCTTCTGTAAATGTTCATCTCCAATATCTGTTTACATTCAGGCAGCTACTGTACAGTGAACACATCTTTATAGCAAGTTGTAAAAAAAACATTAAAAATCACAATCCGCACCAACAGAGCTTATTGGCAGTCATCAATGAATTATTTCCTCACAGTTAAGTATAGATATTGTGACGTGTACAGTCAAGTATTTCATAAATAGGTTTATAATTTTCTGTATTTAGGAATGAACCCCTGTCCTGTGAACCTGAGAAAACTTGCCAGTGTGTGCGTTTTGGACTTAACCTTTGAGCGTGAGAGAAAGACCAGTTGGCTGTGAAAGGTGGATTTCTTCTTTCTCTCTCCTCACTTTTGTGTTTTTTCCTCACTGCTTCTCTCATCTCCTTCATTTATCGTCTCAGCTCTCTTTTGCATTTGCTCCTCTTGGCCTCAGGTACTTGATTCACTTTCCACGTTCCCTCTCTTAATAACTGCTCCTTTCTTTCTTCTCCATCTCTTCCTTGTGCCTTTCTAGCCCCCTCGGCTTCTTTACCACACAGCAGGGAGTTAATTATTGTCGTGTCTTTCCTGCTCCTTCTCTTCCCACCTCTCATTCTATACAATATGTTTTTGTATGATGACCTTTTCCCATGTTTTTAGGCTGAAAGAAACAATGGTGATTATAATGGTAAATCTTACATTTAAAAAAACTGTGAGGAAAAATAGTTTTGGTTAGTAAGTTTTTATTTAGTACAGTACATTACTGCAAATGTTTTAAATTCCCTGTAGTTTGTGTGAGGAAATACAAACTATGATGACACTGTAGCTACTGTGACTATTTTTCTTTTTTATCAAAAGAAAATTAAACTTTTTTGAAAATGTTTGTCTTAAGATTTAACGCTTTGGGTGGGTGGTTCCCATGACAGTGGTTGACTGACATTTTGTCAGCTGGTGTTGCTAGGAGACTGTGGTGTGCCACTGAGTGGAGGACGTCCTGCAGGTCTTGTAGTTGATAAAATACGTTTTTTTCCCAACAATCTGACATAGTGTTGATGATTAAACCGTTTTACAACATTCAGCATTTGGGAGGAACCATTGTACAGTTCAATGTATATTCCTCTCGGAAAGTGGAAGCTAGCAAGCTAGGCTAACTAGCTTCCTCTCGGAAAGTGGAAGCCTAGCTTGCAAACACTAGCTTTGATTCCCACCAGATATTACATTTTGGTCAACACCTGCTGACAAAATGCTCCTTAAATGTCTTCTTTCTGGTAACAACAATTTTGACCTTATAAGTCACCAAGAATATACTGTTTATACTGACTTGTGAGCAAAATTACATTTATATTTCAGTTTGACTTTAAGAAAACCAATATAAAATGGTAAAGCAACAATAGAGATGGATCCATATTAATAATTAATAAAATGAGAGAGAGGAGGAGAGAAATCGTTTTACCTTGTGTGTGTCTCCTTTGTCTTTTTCTTTATGTACCCAGCTCTGAGCTTCTGGGATTATGAGATGCTGTAATGTAGACGAAAGCTCATCCTGCATATCAGTCCATCAGCATTAACACGGTGTATGTTCAAACAAATACCTCTGCGCTTCATTCCCTCTGGTTTCATTTCAGCCCGGGCCTGTTTGATAAGGCTCGCTTATTTGCATGGATGTAGCTGTTTGCTGGGTCCCATCGAGATGTATTTAGATAAGACTGTGTTTGATGTGGGAAATTGTGTTCAGGTAAATGTACTGTAATACTATGAGTGTACAAGTAGTTTTTGTGTGTGTCCTTCAGTTAAAGATGGATGCTGCATGGATAGTAAAGATGTATCATGAAAAATAATAACAAATTCCTTCTTAAACAATAATAAAACCACACAGCTGTCTTGGTAAAAAGAGCTATAACAAGCAGATAGTATTCATTACACATGCTTTTTATATTTGTGACCATTAACTGTGTATCAGCACCATAGGCTGCGGAGAGAAAAGCACTGACATCCATTTGTATGGGCATGTCAATAATCTGCTGCCATGCCTGTTGCTGTGTCATTAGTTGATGGCGGTTGCTCAGAGCCCAATCAGCAACAATACACGGAGTGCTAGATGATATCGGAAAGCTGTCAGAGCAAGCATAATGGAAATATATAGCCCGCTCTGAGAACATGGAGGGGTTATTTTCTTTACTTCTCCCACTCTCTCTCCTCTTCTGTTCTATCTCCCTTGTCCTGTCACTGTGAGTCTCTGTCCATCTGTTTGTCACTCTCCTTTCTGTCTGGGAATTGTGTTTTCCGTATCTAAAGCTTTGTCAGCGGATTGGACTGACAAAGCTTTATTGTTCGTTTAAGGCTGCAGAGACAGAACGGGTCAATGGCAGCACCAACAAGAGCTGCAATCTACATCCCAGTGGTATCATATCCGTGTTGACATTTATTAACCAGCATTTGTGTGTGTGCGTGTGCGTGCGTGTGTGTGTGTAATTGGTTTGTTTCATTACGTCTGCATGGTAGTTTTTGTGTTAAATCTGAAAATGCAGTCATTATCACTCTGTTGAAAGCATAATCCGTGATGCAAATGTTAATAACCAAATGTTGACAAAACAGTTTTACCATAAGGTCCACTCAGTAGTTGGAGCTTACAATTAGCCCCCCCCCAATTTTCCTCATAATGGAATTAAAATTGCTATCACTGCCGAACAGGTCAACAGTGGTTCCCAATCTGGGGGTCACCAGCTTCACAGTGATAACAATGGATTTTATTAATAACCAAAGGTTCATCTATAATTCATCTATACTTCAAACTCTTCAGTAACCATGGCTGTGCACAATATTTTATTAAAATCGTAGACACAGTTTGGGTGAATGGTTTAACCACTATCCTAAATCAGTGTGCTGTGTATATTATATGCTGGTAACCATGGCAACCATAATTTTTAATGTCGATAACTCTGAAGTGTCTTTAAAAATAATGGACTCTGTGGTGGAAAATGGCTGCACTTTGTCTCACGCTGTTCTTCACGTCCACCTATGTCGGGATACTTTGTTGTGTATCATGGCTTGCAAATACACCTGTAACCGTGACATGGTCAAAATAAATTACGTATTGGGTTCTTTTACCAGATGCTATTTCATTTAACCTTTTAATAGATGAATGACCTATTCTGTAGACACCGCACTGCTGTTCTATTCTAAATACCTTCAGTAGCAAATGATGACTGATTGCTCTGCATTTGTGCTGGTTTGGGACTAGGCCGGAGTATATTACCCTGTAATGATGACAGTATGTATATTAGATAAGATGAAACTTAAATGATCCCTCTGGGAAACTGAGTCACTCCAGTGGAAAATAGTAATATAGTATGATATCCACACAGGAACAGAGCAAATTAAGTTTATTAAACATAATGCAACCAGTAATTACACCAATAAACTGTGATGAATGTGAATTAATTGAAAAACAGTGCGCATGAGTGTGTGATTCTTGTGCTTTCAGTACAGTGGACCTGTTTTGGAAGGTTCCACTCTGTCATAAACGGAAGGGTGTGCAGACCAGGGTCAAAACAGATGGATCTGGTTGGCCGAGAAGGAGGAGAAGCTCTCAGGCATGTTTGTGGTGTTTTTTGCTGCAAGATCACGTGTATGGGTATATAGGAGAGCTTTCGCTCAGTTATTCACACATATAGTATCTCTTCATCTCTCTCACTCACTGTTCAGAGGGGAAAATGAAAGTAGGGTTAGGAGTAAGAGGGAGAGGGAAGGAGGGCTGTGGCTCTGGGGAGAAAGAGAGCAAGAAAAGGCATGAGATGGATCTGAGCAGTGGAGTGAGGTCATGGTGTGTTGGAATTTCATGGTGGAGGTTTGAACAGTGCATTCGAGGCAGACATGCGAGGGAATATGATAAAGGAATGGAAGAAAGGAGGAGGGAAATATTAAGGATTTTTACAAATGAGTCACTCTAAAATAATGTCTTTATTTTAACGATTAAATATAACATTTTAACTGTTGATTACAAGAAAAGGCCCCAGCTAGTGTTTTAAGAGCATCTTTGATAATCAGACTGATTTCACTTCATGTTAGCCCATATCTTGTTGGGAACAGAGTAATCCGTCTCATTGATGACTTATTCAGTTGACATGCAAGCTGTGGCCATTTTTCTGTTATTTCACTGATGTAGCAAACGGACTATGAAGGAAGATGTGGCTGGTGATACAGAGGTGTGGTGTGGCTAACCTAACACCCCTATTCGCTTGAACGTGCCCCTTTTTCATATTCAAAAATTTAAAGTTTGCTCCAAACACTTGGTTCACAATGTAAACTACTACTACTTCTACTAGTCTTGCTCTCAATTCCTTTTTGTATTACAACTCAAACTTTCCACACTGCCAAGAGTTGTTTTCTATTTGTAGATGTCTTTTATAGGGAGGTGTTCGGGTGGCCAGATTGGAGTGACTTAAGGGGTGTGGAGTACAATGCAATGTCACAGATTTTATCACAATTTCTTTTTTTTTGGGGTCTAGAGAACAAAATGACTTGATTTCTCTGAAAAAGAGAGTGTCGACTGCTAGTGTTGCAATGGAAACTATAGACTGGGGCCAGAATCCATGAAGGGTTTAATAAAGTTGCTGCACATACTGTATAATTTACTTTGTAGTTATACTTTAGGCAAGTGAAACATTGATGTCTTTGATTTGTTGACATTGGATTTTGTAGCAAATATTCCTACTCTTTTTTAATTTATTTTTTATTAGTTCTTTAGTTACTCTACCTCCTTTCCCTCTCCTCTCCTACTGCCTCCCCTTGCTTTTGTTCATCCTCTCTGTCCTTTTTATCCTCTGCGTTACATCATGTAGTGTTAGATTTCAGCGACTAACTGTAGGTTTTGGACAGAAAACAGCAACACACACATGACCTTTTTTAACTTTCCTTTCTCCCCTTTGATAATATCCACAGAAGCCTGAATGCATATTGGCGTGCTTCCATCACATGTATGTATATCTAAAATATAGGGTTGCCAGATTATCCATTTCAAGTAAATAGAAACATACACAGATTGAATCCCTGTAGGGCCCACTCATGCACTCTCTTTCTTCTCCCCTCCGGTATGGCTATCCATCATGCCTCTCTCCCCTTCATTGGTGTCCCTCTGCCCAGTTTTCCGCACATTACTGGGCTGTTTTCACCCAGGGCTACAGGACCCCAAGGGACCACCAACAATGTTTTTGCCCTGACAGGGCCCCCTGGAAAACCAGAAAATGACCATAGTTCCTCTGAACATGAGAGCCCTCCCAAGTTCAAAATAACCTTTAAAACACACACACTTCTCTCTGAGACATTTCAGGACAAAGTGTTGGCCTCAAAACTGTGTAGCTTGAATTAACATATACATCAATATAGAGGTCTGGGTGACTTTGATAAATGTGATTGTTCAACTAAGGCTGAATCAGATTATGAATTTGAGGAAACACTTTAAAGTCCCCCTATTTAGCATTTATAAGCAGTATGTACTTAATGCTTAATAATGCACTTTATTGTAGTTGTAGGCAGATATTAGTGTTAATGCATTTAACAGCTTTAACTATGACAATATAGTAAATCACAGTTGTAATAATATAAAATGTCTTCATAGGAGACTTCATAATTACTAATACAGGTCATTAATAAACACACAGCCTCTGTTAGCCAGGTTTTGTGGTCTGTCTCCAGCCTCACTCTTGGATGACAGTGAAGTGACTAAGTGAAAACGTAAACAGAATTTAAACTAATGAATCAGTAGTTCCGACAGTTACTTGTGAGCGATTTGATTTAAAGAATTCAATGAACAAAATGCAAATATTTTGAGAGGAGAGACATGTATGCTTAGGGTACGTGCTCCTAGTGCTCCTAAATGGCAGTAAGATGTTCCAAACTAAAAAAATCTGATGTGTAGAGAAAAGTGTTTCACCAAAAAGGCACAGAAGGTTTGAGAAAACACTTTGGTTTCGGCCATTGCTTCTATTTCACAGACGGGAAGCTGTAGATTTCCCCTGACAGCTCTCACAAACCTGACACGCTTTTGGAATTTGTACTTGCAGAATGATATACTGACTGAGTCATGTGCTTCATATGTGTAGCAGAAATGTCTGCACTGACTGTGGCTTTCCATCTTGAATTTCACCTTTATTGCGATAAATAAAACAAACTGCTTTTTCCTCCTACTTCTTCTCTTTCCTCATATCTCAATCCTCCTCTCACCCACATTTGCCCTACTTCTATCTCACCACCTTCTTATTTTCTATGCTATTAATCCCCACCCACTAATATTCCTCTTTTCCTTACCCTTTTTCCTCATCCTTTGGCCACCTGCTCCTTTCTCATTGCTTCATCACCTACCTTTCTTCTTCACATATGACCTTCTCCGCTGCCTCACTGCATTCCTCCATCCTTCTTCTGTCATATTTTTCCCTCTCTTGCTCTCCTCACTTCATCGCCCCCTGCCTACTCTTCATCATTGCCATAATTCCTACATCCACTCCCACCTTTTCTCTCATCCTTCACTATCTTCCCTTCGCCCTTCCTGCTGTCAATCCTTCTTTCCTTTTATTCTTCCACAGAACCATGAGAGGGAAACAGCTCTTCACTGTGCAGCCCAGTACGGACACTCAGAGGTGGTTTCAGTGCTGCTTCAGGAGCTGACTGACCCCGCCATGAGAAACACCCAACAGGAGACACCGCTGGACCTGGCAGCGCTGTATGGACGGCTGCAGGTCAGTGAGAATGACATTTGTTTAGTTTTATTATCTTTTACACTACTATTGAGTGTTTATCATATTTTGGTAACCTGGTGTGAAAGGTTAGAAAGGGCTTTTTAACAGCAAGTGTAAAAAGTTTTATTGGAGCTTATCAGTGTCAGCTGAGAGATAAAGGAATATCTCCCCCTGACCTTTTGGGATGTCCAGAGGGCAGAAGCTCAAATCTCCATATAGAAGATGGAGGTGACACTCAGAAGTTCAAATAAATGCCATACAAATGTCTGTTACAAGGGCAGCGTACCCCTAATAATTTAATTTGCAATGAAAATTTATTTGCAACTTCAAGAAAAATATTTGAAAAAGTCACAATGACACAATTGGGGGGGGGGACGACTAGTTAGCATTGCTTGTCACTCCATCAAAACAAACTGGCTGTGCTGACAGGGTGGGAAGCTGGAGAGGGATCAGCTTGTTGCAACAGAAACCTGTCTGTACTTGTTGGGAGGGTTGGATCTTTGGGAGACATATGTGAGCCTCTGCGTGCGTTGTATCTTGGTGAAGCTCCTCACTGGCAGGTGAAAGGAAGCAGCTGGTGACTCAATCTGCACCTTCCCGAGGACCACAGTGAGGAATCATCTGTTCCAAAATTGGGAGTTGCTGTTGATTATTTCAAATATGATGGATATATGAAAAGAAAACTTCCTCAAATACTTAACTGTGCTAGACATGCAGGTAGGCACACATTTTTAGAACTGCGACTTTACTCTTTCATCAATAATGTGACAAAAGATAAACACACAAAAGTGCACATTCAGGCCGACCAATGTGTGCTCTGAATGCCTGCTGATGTTCAAATGCAATCACACATGCTCTGTTCTAAGGTACTGAGTAGCTGCAGTCAAGCCGTACAGGTTTGTCTGAGTGTGAATAAATAATTTATAAAGGCAGCGGTATTTCTCTCCCTCCCTGCATAATAATGAAGGGAAATCCCTTCGGTGAAGGCTCCTGCTGCATGAAGATGTAACTCACACAGGGCAAAAGTTTAGTGTATACGCACATACAGTACACACAAAGACACACATTAAAGGAGGAAGCTTTCGAGAGAACTGCTTTTGCTGAGCTGAGTTAATAAAAGCACCATCCGTGATCAAACAAAGGAGTAGCTCCGCTACCATAACTGAAAACAACCTCCTACTACTCTCAAGTTGATTGACAGGTCTTTTAATACAAGGACTTGCCCTACAAAACAATTAAACAGAACTCCAATTGAAAAAAACACAATACTTTATTTCCATTTTCAACTGGCTGTTTGATGAGCTCTGACCCCCTTAGTTCCTGTTTGTTATCATCTACAGCTAGCTAACTGGGTAATTAAAGCTAACTGTGAGTTGGTTGAAAACCTTGACTCTCTGTAAAACTTCAACCTTTGTGTTTACTTAAAAAAGAAACTAATGTGACTGATGGCCCAGGTTCATTGTACTTTGCTGTTTACAGGTGGTGTGCATGTTGGTAAGCGCTCACCCCAACCTCATGACCAGCCACACTCGCCGACACACTCCGCTTCACCTGGCTGCACGCAACGGACACCACAGCACCGTCCAGACCCTGCTCGAGGCCGGCATGGACGTCAACTGTGTGGTAAGAAAAGATTAACAGCTTTTAGCTGTTCGTGTCCTCTATGCGCATCCAAGGATTTAACAGATTTCTGGCACAGATTAGAGTAGCCTTACGGACAAAAATAATAATGAAATAAGAAGAATATTGCTTTTTCTTTTTCTTTTTGGCTTGCAGCAAACCATTTTCCTTCTCACAAAATTGGATTTGAAAAACGCTTTGTAATGTCTGTTTACAACAGGAATGGCATGGTTGCTTATGCTAATCCCCAGTTAGCTGTATTTTCTTTTTTTTAAATGGACAGCTGGAAGGTGTACTTAAGCAGGAACTTCTCAGGTAAACTGCTCACATCAAAATTTGTGGATTATCATGAGTAATGAAGTTTACAGATATCAGATTTTCGAAAACCATTTCCAAACATTAGATGATTATATGACAAACAACACTACATGATTGTACAGCTAAAAGGAATATTTGTATTTTGGGGTAAAATGTCTCATTAAAATGTACGCATTTACAGACACAAAACAAGTTAAACATTTTTGGTTGGTGGGTGGAAGTTCTTAAACAGAATGAGTAATAAAGTGGGACTTGACATTTTATTCATATCATCTGATGCTGCTGCAAGTGGAGAAGGTGACTAGAAAGATATCTCTTTGCCCTTTTGTCTGAGTAAATCTATCACAATCTCTGACTCTGAATCTCCTTCCTCCTTTCATCTCTGCTGTATGTGAATACTTTGAAAGCTGCTGTCTTGTGTTTTTAATGAGTATAGCTTTGTTTTTTGTATATATAATCCACCACAGGCATACATGCTTGGCAGATTCTCCTTTTTGAAAGTGTGTATGTCTGCCTCCATTCGTGTGTGTGTGTGTGTGTAGCAGAGAGCTTGTATTTGCAGTGCATGCCTCCCATGGTGTGGTGCTGGTGAGGGATGAATAATTGATTGGGAGAAGAGACTGAGAGACCGGGAGGAAGAAGAAGAAGAGGAGGAGGGGGAGGAGGAGGAAGACGACAGGGTGTTCCTGAGAGGTCCTCAAAGTTCACGGTCTCCTCTGCCTCCTCCTTAACATACACTTCATCTTAAGTCAAGGAAATAAGAATACAGAGTCACTTACAGTCTATGGACCTTAATTACAGCGCACTTTCTGTCATGCAGTTTGGCCTGCTCTTGTCTTCGTTCACACGTTGTCTTATTGTGTATTCCGAATGGTCCGAACGAGTTAAACACAGCTTTGTTCTTTGTTCGTTCACAGCCCTTTCTGGGCCATTTGTTTTTTTGAAGCCTTGTCAGACTGCAGCCACGCTTTGCTGCTTTCTTCAACAGTGTTTCCTTTCTCTTGAGTCGATTTTCTCTGACAAACTAAACTATTTGCCCTTGCTCACTTTTCTTAAATGTTAAGTGTAGAAAGACGGCCCTTTGCTGTACATAATCCTTTCTGAATATGTGATGAGAATTTCTGCACTATTCACCAAGACATTTATTTTGATAGTTTATATGTAGCCATGGGGTGCATGATACAACGGATCTTAGACAAAGCATACCTAATACGAGATTATGCTAGTTGGACAGACTGGTGCGAATGATGGTGATATTCACACTGAGATTCTTAAGTCCCAGTCAATGCCATTAGGTGATCATGAAGGATTGAAGGAAAACCAGCTTCAGGGGTTCCGGGGCTCACTCAGACTCAAAGCTTCAGGAAGCTGCAGAGTCCGAATCAAGACAAACAAGACAAGTTCAGATGCTGAGGAGCCACAGCGGCAGGGAGCAATCAATGTCAGGGTTTGCTCAACAAATGTGAGAATAAACAAATCCTATAACGATAACGCTTTCCTTGAAAGTTTTGAAAGACCTGCATGTTTAGTTGTTACTGTACAGAGTGATGATGAATCTGAGACTATAAGTTCACTTCTGCTGTTGCCACAATCGGATCTGATTGATGTTCATTTGCTACAAAAACAATATGGCATACCAGATGCTGCGTTCTTCCTTTCCTCGGCTCTGTAACTACAGTTTATATACAATATATGAAGCATGTGAAATGACTTTCTGCTGTACAGTTAAAGGCTGAGAAGGGTCTGCGGGCCACAAGAAAAATCTGTTTAGGAGAAAACTTGTCACATTGTGCCCCTGCCCTTCACAATAGGTTCAAATCTGTCGCAAACATACTGCGACTGCAGTTTGGAGAATTTTGTGGGTATGGATGTGTGTGTTTGTGTGTATTTCATCTCTGTAAAGACAAAAACAACTTGACCTGTTGGATTTGAGTGTCATTCTGGTGCTGTCACAGTGAGGGGAGGCATGACTCAGCGGCATAGCACCCATTTTTCTCGGCCTTCTGTTGGTGTGTGCATGCACGCACGTGTGTGTGTGTGTGCGCGTGCTCTGATCTGAAAAGGAGCGCTGTGTTTCTCTGCAGGGATTTGGCTTCGGGCTCCATGTGTCTAGTGAAGATGAACACTACACGCTTTTGATTTGCCTCGTCCTCTCCACTATACACACTGCTGCAAATCTCTCTCTTTCGTTTGCTCTCTCGTTGTGTCTCTCTACCTTGATGATGAGCCTTTGATACCTCAAATCTTCTCTGCAATTTACTCTTCACTCACAGTGAGATGGTGCATATCATCTGATCTGGCTCCATAATCACGGGTCCAGCACTACGTCTGTTAGAATGGGACAGACATTTAAACATTTAATGCACACTAGTAACTAGGTTATGATGAAGTTTTTGGAGTAGCCAAGTTATGTGATGCACATGTAGTGTTCAGCATGTAGTGTTCAGAGAGGGGTAGTAATTGGAGTCAGTAATTGGAGTCAAGCCATATAGGTCTGTCTGAGTATGAATGAATAATTTATAGAAGCAGCACAGTCACACACACACACACACACACACACACACACGCTCTCTCGCTCTCTCTCTCTCTCTCTCGTTCCCTCTCTGACTGTTTCCATAATCATGAGGGGAAGTCCCTATGAGGGAACCTGCTGCTGGGTGGGCAGGCAGCCAACAGAGGGAACAAGTTTAGTATAGGCACAAACTCTCCCACATACACACATAAAAACACTAGACTGCCTTTTCTAAGTGGACTTAAGCCCTTACATTCACCCCAACATCAACAGCAACTACGTTTCTGACAGCAGAAAGTAATCTGCCTTTCAATTCCCGGAAACTGTTAAGAGAGTGAGATTCGCCTTCCTCGTTTCCTCGTGACATCACTGCATAATCGCCATGGGAAACGGGGCGGGAAGTGGTGTAAAGATGAACGGGGGGGGGGGTCAGGAGGGCTAGTGGTGTGTGTGAGGAAAAGAGGGTGGATCATTTCCTGCACTCCCACCTCCTTCTCTCACTTGTGGGTAAAAGTTTGGCTCCTCTGGCTAAACATCCAGTTTCATGCAAAATTCTCCTAAGAGAACTGGATGATTGACGTTTGACCTTTTTAAGGACATAGATGTGGCTGCGTCAGGCGTATTGTTCGATGACACCTTTTGTTGCAGAGGAAACAGACCAGCTACAGTAAGTTTAGTATTCCCTGCAGGGGACGAGCGTGTTGATCTGGTGCAGCGTCGCGCTGAGTTGAATTTCCCGGCCGTGTATCAGCAGACCTGGCTGTCGTCCAAATAATTTGTCTTCATTAAGGTTGGGAGTTTGGCTCAGTCCAGGTTTTCATCTGTGTTGTCAGGGAAGCCAACCGTGAAGGATGCGACAGATTCAGCATATGTATGTTGTTGCATGTGTGTGAGAGAGAGAGAGAGAGAAAGAGAGAGAGAGAGAGATCATGGCAGCGTGTACGCATGTGTGTGCAGTTCAAGTTTAAGTCTTTAGTCTCCCCTGATGGATATGGCTATTGCTTCAAGCAAGGCATACAGGGCAGTATATTTACTATGTAGTTGAGGCCTTTAGAAACATGATGAGCAGAAGTGTCAAGTTTACTTTTACCAAAATGGCAAGCATAACATTTTGTATAATTTATGTGCCTTTTAACTGTATTTCCTAATCATGACCTTTTGACCTTGAAAGCACAGGAAATCTTATGTGGTATCACTATTGACAAAATAGCCCACTATAACGACTGCACTTTACGTATTGGGTTTTTTCACGGGCCTGGGTCGGTCCGCTTTAGGAGTGCAGAGTGAAGATCCTTGTCGTCACGGCCAGCGGATTGGCTCAAGAATGTGTCATCATATACAAGCGATGAGTGAGAGAGAGGAGCATATTAAGAATCACAACATCAGCCTCAGCAATTCTCCCTGTTATTATTGACACTATGCATCAATACAACAATGCTGATAAAAAAGAACAGCTCCGCTTTTGTTCACACCAACACAGAGGAGAACTCTGATAACGTCAGTGGCTAGAAACCCATGAAAAGCATCTAACAAAATAAATAAATATTAAAAAAACTACAGTTATGGTACTTTTATGTCTTATTATAGAACAAAAAGGCATTATGTGTAGTATTTGAAGTTTGACTGTCATAGACACAAACATACAAATTCTGCACCTGGTGGCTTTAAATCTGTCTTTTTTTTTCTTCCTCCCTCACAGGGTGACTAAACAGCTGTTCTTTTTTCTTATTGGGGCTCCTGAGTGTTGCTCTGTTTAAAGTGGGCTTGTCAGAGTAATCGTCTCTCTCATCACTGCTGATCCAAGATGAAGCACTTACCAGTGCGCTACCCTCGCTAGTTTCCATGTGTTGCATCACATCTGTAATATCCCCATTAGAAGCACTGGAGGCTGATACGGCCGGCGTATGGTGAGGGAAATTGGGACGTTTCCACGCAGGCTCCTACTGCTTGTGCAATGGTTTGAAATTTGTCAGGCCTCACACTGTTTGCAGGCGAGAGAATGTGACTTTTCTTAATCTCACTGAATCTCTTTCAGTTAACTTCCAGAGAGAAAAAGAGATTTTATCAAATCAAAATATTGTTTTCTTTCTCCCTTTTAATCCTTAATACATTTTGTAATGCTTTTTGTGCTCCCAATCCACTTCTGCTTTTGAAGTCTATTTTTGGCTCTGTTTTCAATTGTTAAAGTGATGGAATATTAACAAAAACACTCCCCTTTTTCTCTTTTAGACTGAGAATGGCAGTGCCCTGCATGAGGCAGCTCTCTTTGGGAAGATGGATGTAGTTCGCCTTCTGCTTGACTCAGGTGGGTCTATAAATGTATCCTGGAACACAGAACTCAGTCAGTGTGTTTGCGTGTCTATTTCTGTGTTATCCCTTCTTATTTTAACCTGTGGCTAGATGCTCGATTCTCGACAGTTTGAGTTTGGACACTGTTGCCCTTTGATACCACCGCCACCCCAACCCACTTTTCTTTAGCACTTCCTGTTTCCTACAGGACTTCCTGTGGTTGGCCATGTTCTTTTGGCCTCGATTTTATTAACATCCTGGATCATCACGGGGCTGCGCTGGCCTGATTCACTGAGCTTTAACCTTAGACGACCCTTCAAACATTGAATGTTTGTGTGTGGGTTGAGAGGTAGGGGTGGTGTTGTAGGGGTGCTAGATGGAAAGCCAGCCTTTCATTGTCAATCATGAAACATGCAGGGAAAATGCTGAGGATGTTAAAATATACAGTCAGTGCACCAAAGATATCATTGTCATGTTTTGGATTAATTTTGCGGGCTGTAGAGGTGCTGGTAGGCTGATTTGGTGACCTTTGGACGGAGCCAGGCTAGCTTCCCCCCATTTTCCAGTTTTTGCTAAGCTAAGATAAGCTTTGTATTTACTGTACAGACAAAAGAGTGATATTGATCTTCTCATCTATTGATTTTCTAAAAGGTCAAACAATTCCTATAAACATTAAGCATCATAGTATTCATTCAAGTTATTGTGTTTTTGAATTTATAATAAATGCACAAAACACAAGAGGAAGAAACTAGTGAAGACTCAGTAAAGTAAAAAGCAGTTTAACATGGAAAAGGTAAGCAAGAGAGAGAGAAGCAGCACATTACATCAGGTTCAAATGTGTTTTCTTTCAGTTTTTATTTATGTTTCTTTAACTTATATCTTATGTTCCCAGCAGAGTGACTGGAATGACATTTATTTTTCATGTTGAATTGGATCCATAAGCACAGAAAGGGACTGAACAGGCTAACTGTCGGTAAATGAGGAAGAAAGATTTTGTGTAGTTTTACTGCATACTGTTGAGTTTGTGTGTCTAATCGAAAACTTTGATGTAAATCACTTTTGCTGTTAATAAAGAGTCTTCATGAATTAATAAAATCCCACATTTATCCTCTTGTGACTGCATCTCATTCATCTTTTGCTGACTGGAGTTTTGTGAATGGGTGTGTCAGCAGATCTGGGTCTCAGTCTGTGCATGTACATGTGTGTACTGTATGGTTGTATCTGAAGTTCAGTGTGTCTTTGAGCATGAGGATGAGTGGGTTTATCTTGTTCGACAAAGTCATGGGTGTTGTGGTTTGACCTTTGTCCTGCTGTTCGTGTGTATCAATGCTTTTCCTGTATTTTTTTTGTGTTTGTGTCTCAGGGATCGACACCAATCTGAGAGACAGCCAGGGGAGAACAGCTCTGGAGATCCTGAGAGAACATCCTGCAACGAAATCCCAGCAGATCACTGCTCTTATCCAAGGTACAGTGACACACACACACACACACACACACTCACACACACACACACACACACACACACTCTCTCTCTCTCTCTCTCTCTCTCTCTCTCTCTCTCT